>BQNB010000557.1:53293-164311 GCA_026074375.1 Tanacetum coccineum | reverse complement strand
TTTTTTACCGGTTACGCGGTAACCGTTTTTATGTGACCGTAAATGGTCAAAAAGTCAAAAGTCAAGTCGGACCCAAAAAGTCAAAGGGTAAAATAGTAATTTAAAATATCGAAAATTGCGGGTTGTGACAATACCAACCCTAAATATACAACCTCCACCCTTTCTTTCGATGTCACATCGGTAGCGAACCGACAAATGCCCATGTACTTTATTACGATGGAGTTTGTAAATTAATTATTAACACTAAGGATTTATAACTTGCATCCTTTTTATTCACCAACTACATTTTTATAGATTTTTTTTTTATTTTTTTTTATTTTTTAACATTAACTAATTAATTGATTTAACACATTATTTTTGCAAATAGATTTTTTTTTTTAGAAAACCAAAGTATAAACTTGAACTAAAATTCTTATTTACCAATGATGTTTGACTTCATCATGCGATAATGCCATTTTCTCATGAATAATGTTTGAATAGCCTTTTTAAGAGTAAAAACTATAATTGTAAAAATTAAAGAGAACACGTATAATTAACATTTTAAGAACTTCGGGTGAAGAAAAAAACACAAGTTTATCTTAAGAAGCCTTTAAGTTTTCCAAATAAACCTTTTTTTAGCACGCTAATGTCGAAATCAACCTATCCACACGCTAATAAGAAATTCGCAAATACTGCCTATATAAAATAATCAACCTCGGCATTATTAAAATCTACTTAGATTAAGCACAAGTTTTTAATTTACTAATGACTTTTCAGTCTAGCATGTAAAAGTCGACATGAGACTACTACAAACTATCATCAATAATTGTTTAAGGAGAAATGCTAAACCTACACTTCGAGGTGGGTCAAAAATTACTTCTTATTCTTACCAACGGAAAACCTACATTCGTGTCTTAACATTATTTATTTTTTTATTTTTTTTATTTATTTCCTACAAATAAGATCTTAAAAATTTAAAATTTTTGCTATTTTTGTGGGAAAACGGGTACGTGAGAACAAAACAATAAGCAAGCAACATCAAATCGATAGATTCCCTCCCCAAACTAAAACGAAACATTGTCCTCAATGTTTAAAGTCGGGTCTCTACGTAAATCTAAGCCGTTTATAAATTATGCAAAGATAAACGTGAATCGATAAGATGAAAGGATATTGGATTTCCCCAAACTAATTTCACACAAAGGATGAGAAGCTCGAGTAGAACGGGATAAATCAACCAGACACGAGAGGCTTCAAAAATTTGTTGGGTCGATCCTACAAAAATCACAACAAACAAGCAACAAACATCGAGAAATCAGAAAGAGTAAAAGTCTCTCTCAACACAACACATTAGATAATAGAAAATAAAGAGAAAATAGAAAGGATAAGCATGGGGTGAAGTCCCACAAAGCGGCTTGTTTTTGTTCACCGAGTCGCAAGCTCGACTCGATCCCCGAATTTAGTTGTCCTTAGGGAAAGTTTGGAGATCCGGGATAATCAATGGTGGTGTATCCCCTCCATAATAGTGCTTCAAACGATGACAATTGACTTTGAAATTCGACCATCGCCTATGAGAACAACTTGCTAGTGCCATAAGGATAAACTTCGGTGATTATGGGAAAGGTCCGACCTTCAGTTCTCTATAGCTTTTCGGAGAAAATCTTTAATCGGCGTGTGTTTTAGAAAACTATTGGAGATCACCAGATCAGGAAAAGATTCGTTCTTTTCTAATCATGAAGTATCTTTTCAGATCTCCTTTAGATTAGCGAATTCTCTAAGCTGATCACGATCTCGTTAAGTTCATTGAAGTTAAAACAGCTTCGATAATCATCCCTCAGTGCGTTAAGATCGAAGTTGGCATGCTTAAGAGCCCAATATGCCTTGTGTTCTAATTCGACGGGTAAGTGACACGCTTTTCCATAAACTAACTTGTAGGGCGTGCATCCGATTGGAGTCTTGTAAGCGGTTCGGAATGCCCATAATGCATCGTCTAACTTGTCTGACCATGAGGCACGGTTTTCTCCTACCGTCCTCTCTAAGATTCTTTTGAGACCACGATTCGTCACCTCGACTTGACCACTAGTCTGAGGGTGGTAAGCGGTAGAAAGACGATGTGTGACACCATATTTAGACATAACTTTATCAAATTTGTCATTACAGAAATGGGTCCCACGATCGCTTATGATAGCTCTAGGTGCACCAAATCGGGAGAAAAGGGATTTTAAAAACTTAACAACTACTCTAGCATCGTTGGTGGGGAGCGCCTTGGCTTCAACCCATTTGGAAAGATAATCGACGGCTACTAAAATATATTTGTTTCCTCTAGACGACGGAAAAGGTCCCATAAAATCGATACCCCAAACATCGAAAATTTCACAAACTTGGATTGCATTTTGAGGCATCTCATCTCGATGTGAAATCTTGCCTTGTCTTTGACATGCATCACAAGATTTGATCAATTCGTAAGCATCCTTATAAATTGTAGGCCAAAAGAAACCAGCATCAAATACTTTCCGAGCGGTGATATTAGCACTATGATGGCCCCTGGTGGGTCCTTCATGACAAGCCTTGAGGATTTCAAGAGCTTCTTAGACAAATACACATCTACGGATGATTTGATCTGCACATGTACAAAAAAGATAGGGATCATCCCAAAAGTAATGCTTTATATCCTTGAAAAACTTCCTCTTTTGTTGGGTTGACATTCCTTTGATAAGAAAATTCCCCGCGTGGTAATTTGCTATATCGGCAAACCACGGGGTATTTTGGTCATCATGAGAAGTCACCGTATTCAATGTTTCAAGAGGAAAAGTTTCATTAATCTCTTTAGGATCAAAAACATTCTCATACGGGTTTTCAAGACGAGAGAGGTGATCGGCTGCATAGTTTTCAGCTCCCTTGGTATCAATTACTGAAAAATCGAATTCTTGAAGAAGTAAGACCCATCTAAGCAATCTTGCTTTGGCGTCTTTCTTGTTGAAGAGGTATTTCAATGCGGAGTGGTCCGTGTAAACAACACTTTTGTTCATGATTAGATATGATCGAAACTTCTCAAAAGCGTAAACAACTGCAAGCATCTCTTTTTCCGTTGTTGTGTAGTTTGATTCTGCTTCGGTCATTGTCTTACTTGCATAATGAATTGGTCTAAAATGCTTCTCAATCCTTTGCCCTAGAACCGCACCTATTGCATAATCACTTGCATCACACATGATTTCAAAAGGTTGGTCCCAATTTGGAGCAATGAGAATTGGAGCTTCGGTTAACTTCTTTTTCAATGTTTGAAAGGCTAGAATGCAATCTTCCGAGAAGATAAAAGGAGTGTTTTTCTCTAAGAGATGGGTCATGGGTCGAGAGATCTTTGAAAAGTCTTTGATAAATCTTTGATAGAATCCGGCATGCCCGAGAAAACTTCTGATTCCTTTGACGGTTGTTGGGTGAGGAAGCTTTGAAATTACATCAACTTTGGCCTTATCGACTTCAATTCCTTTTCTAGAGATCCATTTGTCCTAAAAACAATGCCTTCTTTAAACTTGAAATTGACTCTTCTTCCAATTTTAGTGCTAATTTTGGTGTCTCACACCTTTTTGATGAATTTTTGTTCTAAATTAGCAAAGACTCGAGGAAAAAGTATCTAGAAAACTGAAAAATCGTCCATAAAAACTTACATCGTTTTTTATATCATGTCGTGAAAATTATGGCCATCATCAAACATTGAAAAGTTCGGGTGCATTTGCACAACCGAATGGCATACGACGGTTAGCGAAGTTCCGTATGGGCACGGTTTTTAAAAGTAGTTTTCTCTTGATCTTTAATTGGGATTTTAATATTACCATGGAAAAACCTTTATAAGAAACAATAAAATTCGTCTGCGGCTAAACGTTCTAGAATTTGGTCCGGATTGGTTAACGGAAAATATTGGTCTTTACAAGTTGTGCTTCGTTTAACTTCGATAGTCGATGCAAACTCTCCATCCTGTGAATATCTTGTAGAACCAGCTCATTTTCTGCATTTTGACAACGGTTCATACACCTTTTTTAGGAGCACATGGATCAGGGACTTACCCTTGGATATCCGTGATCGGATAAATCAATTCTGCGTTTTCAAAAGAAGTTTTTTCTATTTTTTTTTGATGGACGGTCGTGGATTTTGGGATTAAACACCTCCTTTGTGTTGGATCTGAAGGTTCGTTAATCATCTTCTAAAATGAATCTTATGAGAGCATATCTCTGGATCTATGCCTTGGATATCAAGAAAGTTCCAAGCAATTGCTTGTTTTTGGTTTTTTAGAACGTTTAACGTGTGAGGTCTTTTCTTCTTGGCTTAAAATCTTTTGATATTATGACTGTTAGTTTGTTATTTTCCTATCAAAACGCATACCCGAGATGCGGATGTAACTCTTTAAGTTCGACTTCGGGAAGTTCATCTTTTGGTTCATAAGAAGTAGCATATTCGAGTGAAGACTTCTTTGGTTCAACAACTTTAAGATCTTTTTGAATTCCGGGTGAGTAATCTCCTTGGTTTGGTGGAGGTAATGGATCATTGTTGAGAAGGCTTAAAGAATGAGAATGTCTCCTCGGTATCCATAGTATCGTAGCATTGAAACAACTGTCGAAATGTGGCTCATCATCGATTGCTATAAAAGCATTTTGGCTTCTTCCAAGAGTAGAAAAAAAATTATAAAAATTCAATTTCCTCAAAAGAGTAAGTGTCGGAGATGAAGTGGGAAACATCGGATCGATTGTACGGAGAAGGATTGTTGTAAGCAACGGAATCAGAAAATCCAGAACTTCTTTGTGAATAAATTTCACAAGCGACATCGATTAGTATCTACTTTTTCAACGATTCGTGATTGTTGTATGAAATGGAAGTGCGTCAACTCATTTAAGGGTTAAAGATTGATCATCATTCCTAAGAGTAATCTCTCCTTCGTAAACATCGATTAAAGCATGAGCCGTCCTAAGAAAGGGTCGCCCGAGTATCAACGGTACTCGAGGATCGGCTATGAAATCAAGTACAACAAAATCGGCGGGAAAATAAAACTTCCCTACTTTGACAAAAAACCATTTTCAGCGACACGGTTAGTTTGGAAATTGTTACAATCGGCTACTCTAAAAACAATTTTTTGTTTCGGTAAGACCTGAAAATCCAAGCTTTTTACTACTTGGATAAGGAGGCATGAGATTAATGCTTTTATGAATATATCCCTTTAAATCGGCAAGGGCTAGATAATTATCAAATTCTAAAAAATTACAAGGAATTAGAAATCGGCCTGGGTCACCTAGCTTTTCCGAAAGCTTTTTAAGGACGATCGCGCTACAATTTTCGTTCAACGGCGTTTTGGTCAATTCGATCAACTTGTCTTTGTTATTTAACTTATTTTTAAAATAGACACAAACTTTGGGCATTATGGATGAGAGCATCGAAAATACTAAGCTCAATAATGAAGGTTTCGAAAGATGTCATAATCTTTGAAGATAGAATTGTCATCTTTTTCACGAATTTTTGTTTGTTGGTGTCTCGACGGGTAAGAAATTAGGTGTGGCTTTGTTAGCAATGAAAGTTGGCTCTTCGAATTGGTGCTTCGTCTTTGGTTGTTGCTTGGACAATGAGGAGGTTGGATGTGCTTCGATGCTTGGTTAGCTCCGTTATATTTTACTCCTATCTCTTTCCTTTTTCCACCATCGGGGGCAGGTGGTATCGGTTGTCCATTGTATGAAACACACTACGTTTAGTAACTTGCCTTGGCTTCTTTTCTTGGGTTGGGAAATGGTATTGCTCGGGTAAAGTACTTAGAACTTGATACTTGGTTGGTGTGAATAGCTTTGCATGAAACTGAGCTTAATATTAAAAATATCATACTTGCTTTCTTTTTGATAATCATTGTAAAATCTTTGAAAAATCATTTTGGTTTCTTTGAAAATTATTCCAAATTATGTTGCTAGTTATTCTTCGTTTAAGCATCAATTAGCTTTAGAATTACTTTCTACATATACATCTTTAGAAACACCTTGTATTTGTGGATAAGGGAAGGTTAAGCTTGATTATTTACAAAAGGTTCGATTTGTTACGGTGGTTTGGTTTGGTTGAAGTTGACACTTGGTAAATCTTGTTTTTGGTCTTTGTGTGTTGATTTGTTGTGCTGTTTTGGTCTGCAACGAATTAATAGGTGGGGTAGGGTTGTGGATGGGGGGGAAGGCTAATGGGTTCGGTTGTGAGTTGTTGTTGTTACACATATCTCTCGGTTGTATTGAAACCCCGGGTTGGTCTCAATTTTGGCTATGCAAAGTTTAGAAGGTTGGCTTCTTTTTGAGGGATATTTGCATCAGGCGTGCGGTTTGGTGTGGAATTTGTTGGATGTTGTAATGTTTTTTTAGGTATTTAGGTGCTCCGCGTGTGTGTTAGGTATTGGGGGTTTTGTGCGGTGTCGCTAGCCACTGCGAGTTTTATATGTAGGAAGCTTACGAGGTGTAGGTAACTCATGCATGGGCGGACGGGTTATCGGGTGGTTAGTACGCTTTGAGGGATTGGATGGCTGATGGGGGGGTGAGGCTTTAGTCATCTTTTCCCTCTATTTGAGAAGAAGCTATTTGTTCTGCAATATCGACCTTGTATTTTTATAAAGGGATAGAATTAGAAAGAGGGAGCATCTGTTATCACTATCTTGAATCATTAGCAAAACGAACTTCGTCGAGTAGGTAACGAACTTTTTGACTTGCTTTCATTAATCGCGATTTCATTCTTGAGGCTTCTTGTCTTAAGAAATTGGACCTACCCGCGCGAAATATAAGGCATCTTGATCGTTGGTATTCAAAGAATTGTAAAAAGTTTCGAGTTGTTGGTTTTGTAACTGTAGTTCCGAAAAGCAATGGTTCGGTGGACATGGACGAGGAGTCCTTTAATACGTTTTCCAATGCTTGTTGATGGTTTCGTTTGGTTTTTGGAAAAAAGTAATGATCTCTTCTGTTAATAAGGGTTTTTGAAGGTGGGAAGACAATCTGATTTAGATTTTTGCAACAAGGTGTCCCCATATGTGGAGATCGCTTCATAGGAGGTTCCATTGTCTAAACAATCTCGGGCTTCACCGTATAGAGAGGAAAGGGATAAAATAAACAAATGCATATGCTTTTATCGATAGTGTTTCGGAAACTTCGGGGATAGTCTAAACGTTTTGAAGTGACTTGTTGAAAAAATCAGAAGGTGATTATGAGGGTACTTGTCTTCCCGTAATATATCTTAATTTACTATGCACAAAATTTATCAAAGTTGTTTTAAGCTCGAAATTTGTTTAGCATTATCGGTGGAACAACAATAGCATCTTCATACCCCTCGATGGGTGCTTGTAACATTTGGGCCATCGTTCGATTATCGGCCATTGCAACAATGTTTTGATCGACAATTGGTTCTTCTAAATCAAAATTTTCAACAACAACCGGAGGAGTTTGTTGTTGACGACGTCTTCGAGATTGCGAACGAGTGCGCATAAAAAGAAAAACTAAAAATCAAAAAGCAAAACTTTACACTAATTTTTTTTAATTAACAATGAATTTTAACGGTTACACGGAAGAGACTTAAACCAAATAATCAACTACTTCACGGTAACTCTTAAAAATTGCTTTTTAAGGTGAGCCGTACTTCGTAGAGACACAAATGGCAAGTGTTAAATCTTTAGTTCGATTTGGGAACCAACAAGTTCACCGGAATTGATTATGATAATACCTCCGTTGAGAGTATTATATTTTGGTATTTTTACCAATTGGTGACTTTTATTTCTTAATTAAAAAGGAAGATTTTTTTTTATATTTTTGATTTTTCTA
Source organism: Tanacetum coccineum (assembly GCA_026074375.1). Taxonomy (NCBI): domain Eukaryota; kingdom Viridiplantae; phylum Streptophyta; class Magnoliopsida; order Asterales; family Asteraceae; genus Tanacetum; species Tanacetum coccineum. The sequence goes on along the minus strand of BQNB010000557.1, from coordinate 156,521 downwards.
TTTTTTTTATCTTTTACTTATACTAAAAAGAAAAGGAAAATATTTTTTTACTTTTTTATATTTTATGATTTTTTTTTTGGATTTTTGAATTATAAAACAAGAATGAAACTTTCGAGGGTGAAAGGATCTTCAAACCAAATAAACTAAAAACGAAGGAATCTTAAACACTAGTCCCCGGCAACGGCGCCAAAAACTTGATAGCAGTTTAGATACACTATAAAATATATATACTAATATAACCTTAAGAGCAATTAAGAAAATTCCCTAAGGAAAATTCACTCTCAAAAATATATATAATATAATATATAATACGTATATTTAACCGGATAAATATGATCACCCGGGTCGTTTCCCCAACGACTAGTGAAATTGAAACACTCGGTTTATGCTTGTATTCTAAATTTGAAGTTAGCAGAAAATATTTTTGATAATCGTATATCTACTAAATAAAAATAACATTTAAATGAACAATTAAAGGCAATTATCAATTAAATCAAATACGGGAGGAAACAAATTTAACACGAAGATTAAGCAAATAGACTCAAATTAAACCCTAAAGATTGCAAACTAATTTTATACACCTAAATCTTGGATTAAGGAAAAATTTTAAGAAAAATTAATACTATTTTTTAGATTATTTTTGGAATTTTTTATCTATTAAAAACTATTTAATTCTAATTAAATCCTAAAAATAATAATCAAATAGAAACATTAATTGAAATTTATTTATACTAAGTAAATAAGTAAAAGAAAATTTTAGAAAGAAGATTCACTATTTTTGGGTTTTTATATTTAAAGATATGAATTTTAAGAAATTAAACTAGATTAATAACTTTATTTAAAAGTAATAAAAATATTAAAATATCATAGTCAATTTTTTTTTTTTATAAAAAATTAAACTAAATAAAGAAAATATGCAGAGATTTAATAAAAATAAAAACCCTAATTTTTATCTTTTAATTAAAGCTTAATTAAACTAATTAAAACTAAACCCTAATTATTAAATAAAACTAATTAATTAATTAACTAGGGACTAATGGTGCAAAGACCTAAAGGACTAACAGGGAAACTAACTAACTAACGAGCAAATATCAAAATTACAACTACCCTGAGCCTATGCCGGTTACACCCCAAGTCCTTTAAAGCCTAAAAATAAGTTGAGGATTTAAAAAGTGTCTTTTTAGGAAAAAACTTAAAAGAGCAAAGTTTGGAGAATAAGCTGTGGCAAGAAAAACTTAACAAAACACTATGGTTCTGAACCCACTAATAAGCTCTTCTTTAACAGCTTATTATAAGCTGTTTACAGACACAAGGCTTATCCTTGGTTTTTGCTAAATAAGCTGCCAATAAGCTCAAAATAGCTTAAAGTAAATATCTAAAAGTTGCTTCTAAACTCCCTAGATGTGCTTAAACTAATTGAGTAAAAAAGAAATCAAAAGTGGAACACTTTTTTAGCTTGAAAAATGATTATGAAAAATGGTAACTCAGGAATTAAGACTAATTGCACAAATCAAATTAAGCTAAAAAGCTCCCAAAAAATCTAGATTATGAGCTTCTAAAAACTAATAAAGCTACTTATAAACTAGCTATCTAAGCAATAAAAACTACTACCTTAAGCTAGAATTCAGATTTTTAGAAACTAAATATTTAACCTACTGTTTTTGGCTTTTTAGCTTTTTGAGTGACTTTTGACAACTGAATTAAGCTAGGTAGATAAGCTAGAAAATGCAAATAAGACTTTATCTAAATAAGCTATACCTAGACTTTATCCTTACTTGAATTTAAGAACCTAAGTCATATTTTTAATTAACATTCAATTAAATTCAAATGTGGACAGCAGGAAACAATCTTAGTTTGCTGATGCACTTGAAATCTTAGCCAAATCAAATTAGTGCAGGTTACCTTAAGGGTAAACCTGCACTTGGACACTCTTCTTGAGTGTTTATAAACACAAAGCAAGCACAATCAAAAGCTCAAAGAGCTTTGATCAAAATGAAGCAATTAAAAACTAAGCTACAAGCTCCCCTAGTGCAGGAACATGCATTATAAGCCACAAATTCATTTAGACTAAAATTTAAGAACTCAAACCTTTTTAAAACTTGTTTTCTTATTAAAGTCAGCAGACCAAAGTATTTTGCCCAAAAATATTTGACTTTTATTGGTCAAACTTACTTATGCCAAACACCCCTTTACCATTTTGACAGATTTAAAAAACTTCATGAAATGAAAAAAAAAAATTTTTTCGAATCTAAATTTAATCAAGAGCATTAACACCAGATGATTTTTAGCTTATAACAAACCTAATTAACTCTAATTAACAATTTAATTAAGCAATAATCTAGATTTAAACTAATTTTCTACTATTTTTGGTTTTTTTAAGACTTATATGACAAATTATATAGAACTATGATCTCGAATGAGGAAAATCAAAAACAGAGGAACAATTAGGATATGAGGCTATATGATCCACAATAAGCACTATAAGCTACTTAATAAGCAAATAAGAGATCTAGGATATAAAAGCAATAAAAACAACTATCTAAGCTAAAAATCAAGGAAAAATAAAGAGAGACTTACTTATTCTCTAGCTAAACAAGGGTTCTATTGAAAGGCAGTTTACAAGCTCTTGCTTATTCATGTGTATACGCTAGTTATAGTCATGAGGACTCCATCCTTTTTTAGATCCCCCTTCCATAGCTCAACAAATCTAACAGCTAAAGTTATTAGTCATTTTAAGGCTGATTTTAAGTTTAGTTAAGATTATGGCCTGGGATTATAGTAAGCTCAATTTCAGGTTATAGACTGAAAGAGCTTATTGAATAGCTTATTAGCTTATTGAGACAATTTGGTTTTTTTAGAGAGTCTTATGAAATAAGAGAAAATAGAGTTTATAACTAAATTAAACTAAATTTCATTACATTAAAACTGGAATTACTTCCTTAAAGAGAAATTACAACGATGAATTTAATAATTACAAACAAAAAAATTATATTAGGCTTAAAAACTAGAAAATGGAAATAGATGATTGTCCCCTATGGTGTGTGATGAGGGTGCTATTTATAGCACCATTGGTAAAGCTTCTAGGTCTCCTGAATCCATCTCCTAGCCTTTAATCCGGGACACCTTGATTCTTTTATTCATTGCCATATGATTTTGAGCCCGTTTGATCATTTTGTGTTTATCTTCTGAGGATCGCCAACGTGTCATTCTATTGATGTGACATTGTGTTAGTTGTGTAAGTAGTTTAGCACAAAATCCTACCACTAAGTGTGCTTTCTCCATAGCTGACGTGGCTTGATCATGAAAGAGGTTAAGTAATCCCTTGATAAAGACTGATTTGACCCTTCATTTGTGTTAAGAAGCTCTTGAATTGACTGCCGTATCCCTCAATTTCCATTTGCCCTTTGATTTACCTAGCTAGTGAATTTGGGGAAGAAAGGTGAATAGTAACACCTTGGCGCCCAATTTTATAACTGAAAAGAGTAATTCAGTTTAAACTTTGGAGTTATGACACTTCTAGCCCTTGTCTTTCTTATCTCTCTTTTTAGTTTAAAACGAGTTTTAGAAATTACAAGACTAGTCCTTGTGGTTTATAAAAAGAGTTAATGGGCTAGGGTTTGGGCTTATGAATCCGGGTGAGGCCCATTTAGGCTTAGGGACCATTTATAGACTTTTCTGAAAGTTGAGGGGCTTAAATGGAATATTTTGGGTCTTGTTGACTTTTGTTGACCATGATTTGACCACTTTGACTGAGGGTTTGACTTTTCCTGGCTTTGCTTTGATTCTTTGGCTTCTTTTTGTACTCTTCTGATTCTCGTGTCCGTGCTTGCTTGTTTTTGATGGTTTTCTTGTGATTTTTGATATATCCTGTACCTGCACACACAAAACACAAATACAAGCATATTTTTGCCATTTTTGGTCAGTTTTGGGTTTAATTGGGTTATTTTAGGTACAAACGGATATGTGTATTTTGGATATGTGTATTTTACACTTATCAACTATAGAGAAACACTGAGTATGAATACTTATTATATATGCGGAATCTACATAATAGTATTAAGAAGAATAATGAATACTAAACTTTGATTTCTATTAATATGCTAATATGATTACAGACTAACTATGAGATATGAGGATGAGATGAAGATATATATTGAACCTCCTCTAACGTATAGCCGTGAGGTTTTCCCCCCCTTTGTTATAACCAAGAAAAACCCAAACAGGATTACAAAACCGTAAAAGATGAATATCATATCTTTCCTACAAATATCTAAGTACCTATCTCTTTAAAACGGTACTAACTATTTTATACTAACGGTACTAAACATCTGAGCTGTACTTAACACTTTGTGAACTGTCCGTACTAAACTATAACAATCGGTACTAAGTAATATACCTAATGGTAACTTGAAGTCAGGAATGTATCATTCCTTTCTATCACTCCCTAAACATGATTGTTTGAACTTGTTTTAACCTTACTCTATGTTTCTTCTTCAGGATAATCTTCTAAAAGTTCTTGGAGGAATGTATCCATCACTTTAACACATCTTATCTTATCTTTAAAAACACTTTTTATCGTCATCAACATCTGTTAGCTTTCCATCTTTTATCAGCAACATTCCTTTTTCAGCAACACCGCAACATCTTTCACAAGCAATAATCAACTGAGTTGGCTTTGTAGGTGTTGGCGAAACTACCAGTCATGGAACGATTTGATTTTCCTTTACCACTAAGTTGTTTGCTCTGGATATCAACATCTTTATTTTCAAAATATGGTGATTTAGATTATACCATCCATTCTTGTAAACTGTCAACCATCAACGGAATTGATTTGTCTTTACCAAATACCGTTTGCTTTTGGACTAGCCAATGCTTCATTGCCATAACATGGTGCATTGATAAACCATATAGTTTTTAGCAAACTATCAGCTATCAACAGATTTGAGTAGTCTTTACCAAGAACTGTTTGATCTTGGACTAGCCAACTCTTCACCATGAAGCAAGGTGAGTTGAAAACCCTACAATTTTTGGTAAATTGTCAACCATAAATGGATTTGAGAAGTCTTTACTATAAGTCGTTTTCTTATGGACTAGCCAGTTCTTATGCCTATTAAGCATGGTGAACTGATGACCATTTGTTATGTGGTGGTTAGCCAACACTCAAACCCTTCTCATCTCCATTTACAGCATCACTCTTCGCCAATCTGTTGCTTAATAAATTTGATCAAATCAAGTGCACTAGTACTTTCTCTTTTAACTTCCAATCCAAGATCAAGCATCCTTTGCAATAAATCCTTGGAAAAAGGATATCTTCTTTCAACTAACATATGGATGACTGTCCTATCTTTAAGTTCTAGTATGTAAACTCCACAAGCTTCATACAATCTCTAAGTAACAATCTCCCAATCTTGTTGATCATCCCAGAAATCACTTTGATCATTTTCTTCTTGTGAGGAGCCATCATTTACCTTCAAAATCTCCCCAAAGAATCAACTTAATTTCATCTAGTGTAATTTCTGAGTACTGCTCCATCACCAAGTCATACAAGTGAAATAAATCTTGTCTATCAAATATATGTAGTACCTCCAATAGACAGTTGAATGCTACCTTGTTCTGTAGATAACAAGATAGTCTCCATCTGGTGATGATACCTTGTTCAACCTAGCAATGATAGATTTTCTCTCCATTATTTCACTATCCATTATACCTTCAAATGTAACAATCTTCAGACACTTTCTATGCTCATCATCACTATCAACATCTGATTATCGTCTTTTCTTTTTCCTAGCAAGCATCTTCATATGACCACCTTTGCTCTCTTGTACCCTCTCTGTCACATCCTACCTTAGCAGTACCTTGATGTGTCTTCTTTCTTTGAGTTTCTTCACAAGAAACCTCTCTTTAAAACTCTTTGATCAGAGTCTTTTACTTCACTCATTCATCTCCTTAATCCTTCGTTCATCCTCAGTGAACCAAACAGCAGTGGAAACTTTCATCAAACCTTTTCCACTTCTCATATAAAGCTTGTTATTTTCTTCAAAAGTTTTGTTCTCCTCAGTCTACGTGTTCTTGTTCCAACAATGTTTCAAATAAGGGTATCATTTGAACTAACTGGTTCCTTGTAGGAGGTTTATGTTCTGATTGCATAAGCTCTTTATTCTGCAAGAAACCCTCTTTGAGCTGGCAATTGTATCATGAAGGAAACTTTTCTCTCTCTTCGACATGATACTGCTCACTCTCTCTCATCTTGAAGTCTAGAGCTAGAAGTCTATCAGCTTTCAATTCTACTTGATAAAATCATACCCTCTGAAAGGCAGTCCATTATGCTTCTCTTCTTAGCTAGCTTTTAACTTCTTCTTTTTGCTTCCCAATCTTCTTAACCTTTCTAGCGCATCACTTCGTCATCCCTAGCAAGTTGAGTAAACTTCTGTCAGCTACAGAATACCTTCAGATTCAGTATTAGACTCATCTTCTCCTCAATTTTCTTTTTCCCCTTTATTTTTGGAGCAATCTTTGGAAGAAGGCTTTAATGTACAATAATTGATTCTGGTTGAAGTAGCATAGATTCGACAGTCTCCTCAACATCCTTAAGTTCAACGTCCTTCTCTTTTTCTCTTGAAAACTGATTTGGCTTGACTCAGGTTGAAAACTTGAGCAATAGTTTCATTCATCTTCTAAAATATATAAGAGTAGGTGTTTTGAGTTGTTTGGAGTGAGCACTTCTTCCTTCAGTTGATCATCAGTACCTTTCATCTGGGAAAAACCCCCCCTTGGATCGGTACTCTCAACTTTCTTCCTTGTCAGTACTAACTCTTGATCTGTCAGTACTAACTTTTGATCTGTCAGTACTAACTTTTTTCCTTTCAGTACTAACTACATCTTCAGTACTAACTTCCTTTTCTTCCCTTTCTTTCTCTTCATGCACCACAAATCTTGACCTCCCCATATCTTGTGCATTCTCAGTATCCATATAATCCAACGTATCATCAGCAAGCTCATCAAATAATGGATCTTTATGGACTGAAGGTTCAGCTTTGGCAGGTTTCCTTCCTCCCCTGCTTAGATACAGACTCCTTTTGCATCCACTGTTTCTTCAAGGACTTCTTTCCTGCCAATCTTTGCTTCAAGGAGACACTCTTCATCCAAGCTCTGTGGTGTGTGATAACAGGTTTGGCTTTCTTCTTAAGCTTCTTGATCTGGGCCTTCAAGTGTTTTATTTCCTTGGCTTGATCTGTAACCTGTGTACACAAGGAGATACAAAGATCATAGACACTTTGGAGTGTCATGTCACCCTCATTCCCTGAAAGGGATTTATCACTGGATGAATGACCTCCATGATTCCCACCAGAACTCTCTAGAATGGAATTAGGAATATGAGTAGTAGGTAAAGGTCTAGGGGATAGGTCAGACTGAGGCTTAACATTGGCTTCACTTGGGTGAGGAGGAGAGGGTGTAGGTTGTGGTTCAGATGGTCTCTCTGAAGTAGCACCCTCATCCTCAGTAGATTGTACCAACATAGAAGCAAATAAAGTGTGCCTTCCCTAAAAAATGTTTTTAAACCCTTTTTTAACCATAAAGGAAAAACTTTACTTGTCAAGCACATTTACAAAAAATGGTCTAAAGGTACTGGTACATTCAGTAGCTGTTTATCTAAAAAGATTGAAATGAAACTTGGATACATAACAAACTTTTTCTTTGCATCAAAGTGTCTAAGCATACCATCAAAAATTAATTTAGAAAAATTATATTTCTGATTAGATGTTAAGCAAATTACAAAAGTGGCAATGTTAGTGGGAATTTGTCTCCCACCCCCCCCACACAAGAGGTGCTTATTTAAACTAATACAACGATTCATTGTATGAAAAAGAAATCTCCATTGGGGTGAAAACAAAGATTTGTTAAATGTTAGAATAATTAAATCCCCCTTATAACCCATGAGCTGTATAGCATCAAATATAGCCAAATTTGGTAGAGAATCTATCCCATCGGCATCATCAAAAAGAAGATCACTTCTTATTGATGCTTCAGAGATAGACACAGGCTTGCCAGCTACTTTGGCAGTAATATACCTAACATTGTTGATTATTTTGGATTTAGCAGACATCCAAAACTGTTCAACAAATTAGTATAGACTACTGGACATACATAAACATTGTTGAATGGAGCTTCGCGTAATAAAGTCAATAACCTCCTGAACTTCCTGCAATGTCCCCATCATCCTTCCAAATATGCGACCATGTTGTGTTTAGGGCACGATTCAAGAACAGCCATGATTGGAGATCGTCGGTGAGTGAGAGATTAGGGCTTGAATGAAAGAAAGTATTTAAGAGAGATTACGTGAGTGAACTGTGCAATTGAGATGGGTTTATATAGGTTTAGCAAACCTAAAATCAAAGAAACCGTTTCAATTTACACTTTATACCCTTGGCGGCATTTTCTCCAACGTCTCTATAGCGGTACTATCTTTGCCCAACGGTACTAAATTTTCACTGTCGGTACTAAATTTTGCCAACCAAAGAATGAACAATTTTGGCAACAGCGGTGCTTCAGTACCATCTAAAGCTCTTCCCAATGACTCTTTAAAACCCAATTAACTTCTTAAATTTCTCACTTTATGGTTAAAATGCGTCACTGAACACTTCATACAAACTATACAACACATCATATTGCCTCCCCTTAACTAATGCCGCTTATGGATTGATCATCCCATTTGTAACAACCAAGAACTGAAACCTGCTAACATCAAATGCCTTGGTTAGAAGATCAGCTACATTGTCATCAGTGTGTATTTTTAGCACCTGGATAAGTTTCTTCTCATAAGCATCCCTTATGAAGTGGTGCCTAATGGCAATATGCTTTGTTTTGGAGTGATATACTGGATTCTTTACAATGCATATTGTACTTTCATTATCAATGTAGATCTTTGTATTCATGAAATTGAACCTATAGTCTAACATTTGATTTTGAATCCATAGAACTTGCCAACAACAATTTGCAACAACAACATATTTTGCCTCTGTAGTAGAAGTAGCTACAATTGTCTGCTTTTTGCATTGCTAAGAAATAAGTCTCTTGCCAAGAAATTAACAACCTCCTATTCTGGATTTCATGTCAAGATTTGCTCTAGCATAGTCACTATCTTAATAGGCTTCCAGGTCAAATGAAGACACTCTAAGATACCAAAGGCCCAGTTTAGGTTTGCCCTTTAGATACCTAAAGATTCTCTTAAAAAACATACACTTAGATGGAATTAATTGGATTGACACTAAAAACCCAGAACAAGCATAACTGCAAACATAATATCAGGCCTAGAAGCAGTCAAGTACATTAAAGAACCAATCATGGATCTATAAAGATGTACATCCACATCACTAGCTTCCTCATCCTTGACTAAAGGCTTCTGGGTCTCAATTGGTGTACTAGCAGTCTTAACACTGACAAAATCAAACTTCTTCAGGATTTCTGCAACATACTTATCCTGACTTATAAAGATACCATCTTCTTTCTGTTTGAATTGCAACCCAAGAAAGAAGGTAAGCTATCCTATAGAACACATAACTGAATATCACTACTCTGCATTAATGCATCACATTTATCACACCAAAGATTTCTTGAGAACCAAAATGATATCATCCACAGAGACTCACTAATATGATTATCATGATTTCCTTCTTAATGAAAAGAAGTCTCTCATAGTTTCTCATTCTGTACCATATTCTTCAACAAGAAAGTAAGTAAAGTAGCATACAGACTCTGGACTTGGTGTAAACCAGTAGAGCGCTTTCATACTTTGAAGACCTTCAAAGGATACTTAGGATCTATAAAACTTGGAGGTTGAGACACATAGACCTCCTCATTAATTTTTCCATACAGGAAGGCACTTTTCACATCCATCTGTATAAACAACCCCTTTTCCGAGATAACGCAGCGAACAAATATGGGTGGTTACTTCAATACGATCACACATAATTCATCAAAGAACGACTCAAAAAGATACGTTCTAAATAACATTGTCCCAAAGAACATGTTAGAACAATACCCATATTCCGACATATGGTAAACACCATAGTATCACAAAAGTCACCCAATCATACTATCGTGTTTCACAAAAGTCAACAAATTTTATCATAACATATTAGCACGGGATATTACAAGTGCCAAACATAGACCACTCACACGCAAGACGCGTCCTCGGCAACTCCAAGTCATCCATACTCATCCTTGATTTTCCTGGAGATAAAACATGCTAAAAAAGGGTCCAACGAACGTTTATGAATTCATAGAGTTTTTATAATATCATAACATGAACACAAGTTTTATTTATACATCATCTATAACATTGTGGATCAAACAAAGTTATATAAATATTTGCACCGGGCCTCATGACACCTCAAGCGTTAACATCAACCCCATATGTAATAAATTTACCATATGAAATAAACAATTTTCTTTGCCCCCAACACGAGTATTATCGCTAATAAACCACATTTACATTCTAATCCAATCTTCCGTTCAAGGTGTTCCACAATGGACCAAACCGACGGGGATTCAGCCCCATAGATCATCAAATTGTATTAGCGCTCGCTATAATCCAACAATTAAGCGGTTCATGAAATTAGGGACTTTATGCGATAGGTACTCGTGCAAAATATAATTCGGGAACGGGTCCAGCATACCAAACAATCTTGTGTTCAATTTTCAAAACTAGCATGTATCTCCCTCGCGGGTTTTCAATAAAACAGTAAAAGTAAAGGCGAGGCTATGAACTCACCGAGATATCAAAGAGATCAGAAGTATAATAAGTCTTGAACAAGATAAAATCCCTTACGTACCACCTAAAATACGTGACGCGTCTTAGTATAATATACAAGTAAAAATAATACGTAAGAAAAGTTTGACGAATATAGGATATGTTCCTAAGATATGCGCAACATGGCTCCTTGACTTAACTAAAGTATTTTGACTCCCAAATTGACATATGACCTGTTCTTATATGTAATTTAACACCTACCAAATTTCGCCGTTTAATTTCAAATTTTAGGTATGGTTATCTACACATTTGTCATTTTTAATCAAGACGTAAAAGTCGAAATTATGGAATTAGCTCATGTTTAGGGACCTGTATCTACCAATCTATAAATGGTATAGACTCAAGGTTTTCACCCTTGGAAAGCCCTTGAAGTATAGTTTTCAAAACATCAAGCCAATCACTCATACCATTTACCAATCCATGGGAAATAGCTTTTTACTAACCCTAATCAAAACAGAAAGTTGACTGAATTTCTTACTTTTGCCATTTTAATCATAACTCCTAATCTAGGATAGCAATGGATGTGGGGCCAAGTGCTATAGCTTCCCTATGATGTCTAGTATTGACCCATGCTTTAAAATCCAAACATTTAACTCATTAACCTGGTGTTTAATACGTTTTCTAAACCAAAGTCCAGAACTGACCCATTTTAGTATTTTGACCATATCTCACTCAATAATAATAATTGGTTGATCATCCAACTATCACATCATGCCAAGACATATATCTATCCACCCATAAATTTTGTTTACAGACCCTAAGCCAAACATTTTGAGAAAACAACACGTTTTGCTACTGTTCCAAAACAGCCTCTATAAAATCCAACCAAACCTATTTCTAACTCATTTAAAACACAATCAACACTTATGCAAAGCCACAACACATATCCTAAACATATCCCATACTCATCAATGTATATTTTCATAACAAGTAATAATATCAAAATAATCTTATAAGAAAAATTTAGGAAAAGTGAGAAAGATGGCTCACTACAATGATCACCCAAAATAGTTATTAACAACAAGTTTTCCTAGCCACCAAGCTTTACTAGGACATCATTTCTTTAACATGCATGACCATCTTCATATTATTCTTCTAGGTCAGCCCCCAAAGTCTATAAATGATAGGTTTTATGGTATGAAAATGGAGCTTTGAATGTGAGGAATCAAATGGTGTACATATAACAAGAGATTGTAGTAGGAATTTTTGTATGAATTGAGGGTTTTGGTCTTGGTGTGGGACGGCAAGAACAAGGAGACAAAGAGGTGTGTGTGTGAATTTTGGGAAACTATGGGATAAGTGGAGTGTGAAGTGGTTTTGTTATCAAAGATGCATGTGAAGCTAGAGTTCAAGCAAGACAAGTGTCTTGCCCTTTGTTTCTCCAAATGACACGCCACATATGAGGTGGTGGTGTCATGTTTAAGGTTTATAGTTTTATAAACTTTGATGTTTAGGGTATAAATTTTAAGATAGGTAGGTAGTTTTGAGGCTAACGGGTATCAACGTAAAATAAAACGAGAGTTAAGACGAAACCACGAGGTAAAAACGAATATGATAAAAATAATTTTACCTTAAACGGAATACTTTTTCTGCAAAAGTTTAATTTACGGTAAGGGTCAAGACGAATAATGGTTGTTAAAGCATAGCTCGCAATTAATTAAAACGAACGATTTTCAATAAAATGTCTGATTAAATAAAGAATTTGTTTAAAATTTTATAAATTAATTATGAGATTATAAAATAGTAGTGACCTTAAATTCGGGTTCTTACAGTTTTCCCTCCTTTAGGAAGCGACGTCCCGGCGCTTGTCCTGTCTTGTCACGCGTCTTCTCGCGAAGAGATGAGGATACTTGCTCCTAAAGAAATCCTCACGCTCCCATGTGAACTCCGGCCCTCGCCGCGAGTTTCCAACCGAACTTAACAATGACGAATCCGACTCTGCTTGGAGGCCCGTTTCATCAACCTCTCTAGCCCACAATCTCTCCGTTCCTCGATAAAATGCAATTTGCTGTCGAGCTGAACTTCTTCCAACGAATACCACATCATCATTCACAAAGCATCGCTTGAATTAGAGACATGGAAGTGGTATGAATTCCATGAAGCTAACGGCGAGGCCAATTCCAACTTGTACGCCACGGGCCCAATTCTTTCAATAACTTTGAATGGCCCAACAAATCGTGGACTTAACTTCCCACGTTTCCCAAAACGTATGACACCCTTCCATGGCGATACTTTTAACATGACCTTGTCACCTACTTCAAATTCCGTCAATCTTCTTTTAAGATCAGCGTAGCTCTTTTGTCGACTCCTAGCGGTTAACAAACGTTCATAATTTGAACTATCTTTTTTCCGTGGGTTCCGAACATTTCTGGGCCAGTGAGTTGCTCTCCCCAACCTCAACTCCAACAACTGGCGACCTACACTTTCGCCCAACAAAAAACAAAATGTTTAGAAACCTACGGGTTATGTATTCACTAAAGTAGGATTTAAGTGGAAACCAACAGGCAGAATCTTCACTATAGTTGGTAACTCGTGCCCTTTAACTAGGATCACCTCAACTAACGTAGTGCCACCTAAGTAAACTACTTCCCACTCAGATGCAATACAAAAACCAGAGATAAAAGTCTATAGCAGGAAACCCAAAAATGTTAAAAACATAGGTTCGAGTAAAATAGCTAAGATTGTAGAATCTAAGAATGCTAACCACTTGGAACCCAATCAAATTTGGGGATCCACTACAATAGATATTCCATCGTCTTCTTCTCTTGTCATGACAGGTTGTCCAGATTGTACTCTGGTATCTGGACTCCGACTGTTCGAAACACATGACAGGGAATCACTCTCAGCTCATGAACTTTGACAGTAAATTTTTGGGTACTGTTAGATTCGGGAATGACCAGATTGCAAGGATTATGGGGTATGGTGACTATCAGCTGGGAAACATTATTATCTCAAGGGTATACTACGTTGAGGGACTTGGACATAACGTGTTTTCTGTTGGCCAATTTTATGATGCGGGTCTTGAAGTTGCATTTCAGAAAAACACTTGCTTTATTCAAAATTTAGAAAGTGTTGATCTACTTTTAGGGTCCCGAGACACAAATTTGTACATAATTTCTCTTGATGACATGCTTAAATCATCTCGGATCTGTCTTCTATCAAAAGCATCAAAGACTAAGAGCTGGTTATGGCACCATCGTTTATCTTATCTTAACTTCGGTACTTTGAACAAGCTAGCTAAAGACGGTCTTGCACGAGGAATTCCGAGACTTAAATTTCAGAAAGATTATTTGTATTCAGCATGTGCATTAGGAAAAAGCAAAAAATCCACTCATCAACCCAAAGCTGAAGACACTAACCAAGAGAAACTATATCTTTTGCATATGGATTTGTGTGGCCCGATGCGTGTGGCTAGTATTAACGTGAAAAAGTATATCTTAGTGATAGTCGACGATTACTCAAGATTTACCTGGGTCAGATTCTTGAAGACAAAAGATGAAGCTCCTGCGACCATTATCAAATGTATTAAAAACATTCAGGTTCGTTTGAAAGCCACAGTCAGGAATGTTCGAACAGATAATGGAACCGAATTTTTCAATCAGACACTTCGTGAATGGTATGAAAATGTTGGAATCACGCATCAAACTTCTGTAGCTCGTACTCCTCAGCAGAAACGGTGTTGTCCGAAAGGCGAAATCGTACTCTGTTAAGTGCTCGGAACTATGTTATATTTTCTAAAGCTTCATTATTTCTCTGGGCCGAAGCTATCAATGTTGCTTGTTACACCCAAAATCGTTCTTTGATACACCTCTGATACAACAAAACTCCATACGAGCTTATGCAAGACAAGAAACCAGACTTATCATTCTTTCATGTCTTTGGTTTACTTTGCTATCCTACCAATGACCATGTGGAAAAGGATCTGGTGTAAATTGATGCTAAGCATGACATTAGGAATTTTCGTTGGTTACGTACCGCAAAGAAAGCGTTCAGATCTACAAAGCAGAAGGACAGTATAATACTGAAACAATTCATGTAACGTTCGATGAGCTAACAACAATGGCTTCTGAACAATTCAGTTCAGGATCCGGGCTTCAAGGAATGACTCCTGCTACATCCAGTACAAGACTCGGTTCAAATCCTGTTTCTCAACAACCTTGCTTGCCACCAATAAGAGATGATTGGGATCGATTGTTTTAGCCAATGTTCGATGAATACTTTAACCCTCCAACAATTGCTGTTTCTCCAGTTCAAAAAGCTGCTGCTCCAAGAGCTGAAGTATTAGCTGATTCTCCTGTGTCAACTTCCATTGATCAGGATGCTCCATCAATAAGTATTCCCTCATCACATGAACATGAACATTATCCAATCATTTCTTAAGGTTTTGAAGAATCACCAAAAACACCAACATTTCATGATGATCCACTTAATGAATCTCCTCATGAAGAATCAACTTCTCAAGGATCATCATCTAATATGAGATAACTCCACACTCCATTGGAACACCTTGGTAGATGAACTAAGGATTAACCTATAGCAAACATGATCGGTGATCCTTCTCGCTTTGTATCTATAAGGAAGCAACTTAAAACTGATGCCATGTGGTGTTATTTTGATGCCTTGCTTACTTCAGTAGAATCCAAGAACTTCAAACAAGCAATGATCGAATCGTCATGGATTGATGTAATGCAAGAAGAAATTCATGAGTTTGAAAGACTTGAAGTTTGGGAATTGGTGTCGTGTCCAGATAACGTGTTCTTGATAAAACTTAAATGGATTTATAAGGTCAAAACAGATGAATCTGGTGGGGTACTAAAGAATAAGGCTCGACTAGTTGCTTAAGGATTCAGACAAGAAGAGGGTATCGATTTCAAGGAATCATTTACACCGGTTGCTAGAATAGAGGCCATTCATATATTCGTAGCAAATGCCGTTCACAAGAATATGACAATCTACCAAATGGATGTTAAAACGACTTTCTTGATTGGCGAGCTCAAAGAAGAGGTCTATGTTTCTTAACTAGAAGGATTTGTTGATCAGGATAACCCATCGCATGTGTACAAGCTCAAAAAGGCTCTTTACGGTCTAAAACAAGCACCACGTGCATGGTATGATATGATGTGAGTCCCAAACTGAACAGATCTTTGCAGCCTGCTAAGGGTGATAGCCAACTTGTATAAATACAGATTGACTATAGAGAAACACTGACTATGAATACTTATTGTATATGCGGAATCTACACAATAGTATTAAGTATGATATGTTGTGAGTCCTAAACTAAACAGATCTTTGTAGCCTGCTAAGGGTGATAGCCAACTTATATAAATACAGATTGACTATAGAGAAACACTGACTATGAATACCTATTGTATATGCGAAATCTACACAATAGTATTAAGAAGAACAATGAATACTAAACTTTGATTTCTATTAATCTGCTAATATGATTACAGATTACTAACTATGAGATATGATTGTATGAGATGAGATCTGTGTGTTATCAATGTGTGTCATCTCTCTAATGCCGTAGGGTTCCTTTTATAGACCAAGGATAAACCCTAACAGGCTTACAAAACGCGTAAAAGATAATACATATCTTTTCCTACAATATCTCATACATATCTCTTAAACGGTACTAACTATTTTATACTAACGGTACTAACTATCTAAACAGTACTTAACATTTTGTACTTTCAGTACTAACTATAACTAGCGGTACTAAGTATAGAACTAACGGTACTAAGTTAGGAATACACAATTCCCAACAATCCTCCCCTAAACATGATTGTTGAACTTGTTTAACTTCATGTTTCTTTGGTTTATTCTTCTTAAGTTCTTGGAGGATGTATCCAAACACTTTGTCAAATCTTGATCTTGATCTTTAATAATCTTTGACATCTTTTGCTATCCTTCTGCAACATGTCTTCAACAACAACATCTTTTCAGCAACAATCCAACGTAGTGGCTTTGTAGTTTTTGGCAAACTACAAGCCATAAACGGATTTGATTTTCCTTTACCAGTAGCCGTTTGCTCTGGGATAGTCAACTCTTTATTTCAAAATATGGTGAGTTGATTACCATACAGTTTTTGGTAAACTGTCAACCATCAACTGTAATGATTACTTTTACCAATCCATTTTGCTTTTGGACTAGCCAATGCTTCATTGCTATAACATGGTGTATTGATACACCATATAGTTTTTAGCAACCTATCAGCTATCAACAGATTTTGAGTAGTCCTTTACCAAGACTGTTTTGGATCCTGGACTAGCCAACTCTTAACCTTTGAAGCAAGGTGAGTTGAGAACCCTAGCAATTTTTGGTAAATTGTCAACCATAAACGGATTTGCGAATTCTTTACCACAAGCGTTGCTTATGGACTAGCCAGTTCATATTCCTGCTAAGCATGGTGAACTGATGACCATATTATTGTGTGGTGGTTATGCCAACACCAAACTTCTCTTCTTCATTCACAGCATCACTCTTTACAATCTGTTGCTAATAAATCTGATCAAATCAAGAGCAACAGTACTTTCTATCTCAACTTCTAATCCAAAATCAAGCATCCTTTGCATCAAATCATTTGAAAGAGGGTACCTCCTTTCAACCAACATATGAATGACTATCCCATCTTCAAGCTCTAATATGTAAACTCCAAAAGCTTCATATAATCTCCATGTAACAATCTCCTAATTTTGTTGATTATTCCAGAAGTCACTTTGATTATTTTCTTCTTTTGAGGATTCCATCATTATCTTCAAATCTCCCCAAAGAATCAACTCAATTCCTTCCATTGTGACTTCTAAGTACTACTTTATCACTAATTTATACAAGTGAAATAAATCTTGCCTTTCAAAGATATGAAGTACCCAAATAGGATAGTTAAATATGCCCGTGAAGGTCCCATTGGCTCTGTAGAATGACAAGATACGACTCCATCTGGTGAGTGATACCTGGTTCAACCTAGCAATAACAGATTTTCTCTCCATTATTTCACTATCTATGGTACCTTCAAATGTAACAATCTTCAAACACTTTCTATACTCATCATCACTATCAACATCTGATTGTGGTATTTTCCTTTTCCTAGCAAGCATCTTCATATGACCACGTTTTCTTTTCTTTATACACTTATCTGTCACATCTACCTTAGCAGGTACCTTTGCTGTGTCTTCTTTCTTTGGAGTTTCTTTAGCAACCTTCTTCTTTAATCTCTTATGTTCAAGATCTTTTGCTCCTTCATTCATCTCCTTAATCTTTCTTTCATCCTCAGTGGAACCAACAGCAGTGAAACTTTCATCAAACCTTTTCACTTTCTCATATAAAGCTTGTATTTCTTTAAAAGTTTTATTCTTCGGGTCTAAGTGTTTCTTGTTTCCAACATGTTTCAAGTAAGTCATCATCTGATTCCTAAGCTGGGTTCTTGTAGGAGGTCTATTCCTTATTGCAATAGCTCTTTGTTCTGCAAGAAACCTTCTTTGAGCTGCAATTGTATCATGAAGGAATTTTGCTCTCTCTTCCACAGTGAATTGCTCTCTCTCTTCTTCTTGAAGTCTTAGTGCTAGAAGTCTATCAGCTTTAATTCTTGCTTGAATAAAGTCATATTCATTTGAAAGGGCAGCCTTTATAGCTTCTTCCTCAGCTAGCTTTTTAACTTCTTCTTCTGCTTCCCAATCTTCTTGCACCTTTCTAGCCATCTCTTCATCCCTAGCAAGTTGCTTAAATTTCTTTTCAGCTTCAGGAATACCTTCAGATTCAGTATCAGACTCATCTTCCTCTTCAATTTTCTTTTTCCCTTTATCTTTTGATCAATCTTTGGAAGAGGCTTTTAATGTCAATAATGATCTGGTTGAAGTAGCAAGGTCCTCTCAGATCTTACGTCAACATCCTTAAGTTCAACTCCTTTCTCTTTTTCTCTTGAAACTGCTTTGGCTTGACTCATGTTGAGAAGAACTTGAGCAATAGTTTCATCATCTCCAAAAGTTGTAGGAGTAGGTGTTTGAGTTGTTGGAGTAGCACTTCTTCCTTCAGTTTGATCATCAGTACCTTCATCTGGTCTGTCGGTACTAACTTCTTCCTTGTCAGTACTAACTCTTGATCTGTCAGTACTAACTTTTGATCTGTCAGTACTAACTTTTTCCTTGTCAGTACTAACTACATCTTCAGTACTAACTGCATCTTCAGCACTCTCTTTCTCTTCATACACTACATTTCTTGTCCTCCCCACATCTTGAGCATTCTCAGTATCCATATAATCCAACGTATCATCAGCAAGCTCATCAAACAATGGATCTTTATGGACTGAAGGTTCAGCTTTGGCAGGTTTCCTCCCCTGTTTGGATACAGACTCCTTTTGCATCCACTGTTTCTTCAAGGACTTCTTTCCCGCCAATCTTTGCTTCAAGGAGACACTCTTTACCCAAGCTTTGTGGTGTGCAATAACAGGTTTGGCTTTCTTCTTAAGCTTCTTGATCTGTGCCTTCAATTGTTTAATCTGTTTGGCTTGATCTGTAACCTGTGAACATAAAGAGATACAAAGATCATATACACTTTGGAGTGTCATGTCACCCTCATTCCCGGAAAGGGATCTATCACTGGATGACTGACCTCCATGATTCCCACCAGAATCCTCTGGAATGGAATCAGGAATATGAGTAGTAGGTGAAGGTCTAGGTGATGGGTCAGACTGAGGGCGTCAATTTGAAGCGTCACGTTGGGTGAAGGAGGAGAGGTGTAAGTGTGTTCAGATGGTCTTTCTGATTGTTCACCCTCATCCTCTGTTGATTGGACCACATTTTTTATGGAAAACAGAGTGTGACTTTCCTGAAAAATGTTTACCCTTTTTAACCATAAAGGAGAAAACTTTACTTGTCAAAGCATTAACAGGAAAATGGTCTAAAGGCACGGGCACACTCTTTAGCTGTGTATCCAAAAAGACTGAAATAAAACGTGGATACATAACAAACTTTTTCTTTGCATCTAAGTGTCTAAGCATACCATCAAAAATTAATTTAGAAAAATTATATTTCCTGAATTAGAGGTTAAGCAAATTACTGCAGTGGCAATATTAGTGGGAAATTTGAAATCCCAAGAGGAGCCTTTAGAACTAAAACAAGGATTTCATTGTATGAAAAAAGAAATCCTGTTGGGGTGAAACCAGAGCTTGTTAATGTTCACATAAATCCCCCATAACCCATGACTGTATTATCATCAAATATAGCCTGATTTAGATAGAGAATCAATCCCAATCGGCATCAAGAAAAAAAGATCACTTCTTATTGATGCTCCAGAGATAGACACAGCTTGAGCCAGCACTTTTGCATAATATACACTTAACATTGTTGATTATTTTGGATTTAGCAGACATCCAAAACTGTTCAACAAATGTAATAGAGACTACAGGACTTACAGTGAGAGCATTATGAATGGAGCTTCGCGCAAGAAAGTCAATAATCTCATGAAACTCTGCATTCCCATCAGTCTTTTCCAAGTATGCGACCATGAAATGTTTAGGGCACGATCAAGAACACACCATGATTAGAGATCGTCGGTGAGATGAGGGATTAAGGGTTTTGAATAAGAAAGATATTTTAAAAGAGATTATGTGAGTGAACTGTGCAATTGAGATGGGTTTATATAGGTTAAACAAACCTAAGATAAAAGAAACAGTTTCAATTTACACTTTAAACCCTTGGCGGTATTTTCTTCAACGTCTCTATAGCGGTACTATCTTTGCGTAACGGTACTAAATTTGCACTGTCGATACTAACTTTTGCCAACCAAAGAATGAACAATATTGGCAACAACTGTGCTTCAGTACCATCTACAGCTCTTCCAATGACTCTCAAAACCCAACTAACTCCTGAAAATCATCACTATGGTCAATATACATCTGCACCTGAAACTTCAGTACAAACTAACAACAAAATCATATTGCCGTCCCCGATACACTAATGCAGCTTATAAGGATTGATCATCCCAAATTGTAACAACCAAGATGAAGACCATGATAACATCAAAAGCTTTGTTTAAAAGATCAGCTACATTGTCATCAGTGTGAATCTTTAGCACATGGATAAGTTTCTTCTCATAAGCATCCCTAATGAAGTGGTGCCTAATTGCAATATGCTTGTTTAGGAGTGTAGATAATGATTCTTTACAAGGCATATATAACTTCATTATCAAAGTAGATTTTATGTTACGATGAATTGAACCCCATAGTCTAACATATGTTTTGAATCAAAAATTAGCCCACAGCAATTGCAGCAGCAACATATTTTCTCTGTAGTAGAAGTAGCCACAATGGTCTGCTTTTTACATTGCCAAGAAATAAGTCTCCTGCCAAGAAATTAACAACCTCCTGTTGTGGATTTCCTGTCAAGATTTGCTCCAGCATAGTCACTATCTGAGTAGGCTTCTAGGTCAAATAAGGACACTCTAGGATAATAAAGGCCATATTTGTGTTTAGTCCCTTTAGATACCTAAAGATCTCCTTAACAGCGACGTAGATGGGAAGTCTTTTGGATTTGACCTGAAACCTAAACAAGCACAACTGAAACATAATATCAGCCTAGAAGCAGTCAAGTACATTAAAGAGCCAGTCATGGATCTATAAATGGACATCCACATCAGCTAGCTTCCCATCCTTGACTAAATGGCTTATGGATCTCAATTGGTGTCTAGCAGTCTTAACGACTGACAAAATCAAGACTTCTTAGGATTTCTGCAACATAGTTAGTCCTGACTTATAAAGATACCATCTTACTTCTGTTTGACTGTAATCCAAGAAAGAAGTTGAGCTCTCACATATAACTCATTCTGAATATACTCTCATTAAATGCCTCAAATTCATCACACAAGATTCTTTGTAGAACCAAAAATGATATCATCCACATATAACTGTACTAATATATATAATGTTTGGTCCTTCTAATGAAAAGAGTCTTGTCAATAGTTTCCACTTTTTATCCATCTTCAACAAGAAAGTAATAAAAGTAGCATACTAGGCTCTGGGAGCTTGGTGTAAACCATAGAGAGCTTTCACTACTTTGTAGACCTTCTTAGGATACTTAGGATCTATAAAACCTGAAGGTTGAGACACATAGACCTCCTCATCAATTTTCCCATACAGGAAGGCACCTTTCATATCCATTTGATAGACTATGAATCCCATGTAAGAGGCAAAGGCTAAAAAAAATCCTAATGGCTTCAATCATGGCCACAGGAGCAAAAACCTCATCATAATCTATCGCTTCCTCTTGCCTATGTCCTTGAGCAACTAACCTTGCCTTATTTCTAACCACAACTCCTCTCTCATCCTTCTTATTTCTGTAAACCCATTTTGTTCCAATTGCCTTCTTCCCATAAGGCAAATCTACAAGAATCCAAACTTTTTGAATCTTGAATTGCAGCAGTTTGCTTCTTGTTTGAACTGCTAATTATGGATCTCCAAGAATTAGAGTTGAGGGATGAATAGAGTTAATCCTTGATGTGGGAATAGGACTGACATTCACAATAGGTTCTAAATTTGTGAAGTCAGCCACTGCACCCTCATCATCATAAGATGAATTGGTAAAAATACCATCAGTAGGATTGTCATAAATTTCCTCAAGAGCAGGTATTTCTGATCTCATTGGTCACTATTAGTTATAATACATAAAGGATAGACCACCAAAAGACTGGCAGTACTAACTGTTTGTGCTAGCAGTATAACATAGGTAGTACTAGCTACTATACAGCTCCTGCTTGAAGAGGCGAAATCTCAGTTTCTTAGGCAAACTCCTTCCTGAGAGCTCCAGCTGCATCATTAGCATCCTGTTCTTGCCTTTTAAGTCTTTCAAGCTTATCTAAAAAGACTTGATCCTCCTTATCTACTTGCTGGAAATCAGGATGCTTGGTAGGTTCTTCACCTGCATTATTTACTTTTGATCTCTTAACTGTTGAAGAAAAAAGACCATATTGGCAGTACAAAGTAGTCCTGAGCAGATTCAGCTTCTTTTTCAGAATCACCTGCATCAATATTATCTTCTGTACCTACATTATGATTAGCTTCTGCGGACTGAATGTTGTTGAGCTGATTCTCGATCTCACAGGGTTAGATCATTCATTGAATTTAGTTAATATTATCAAGATCAAACAGCCAAGTTGGCCTTTTCCTGCAACTTTGGTTATTTCTAAAAGGTTATGTGGCAGGTTTTCTTCAACTCTCTGGATTCAAATTGAATACACTAAAAGCCTTGCTGTTGTAGAAAATACCCAACTAAAAAATATTCATCGATTTTCCCATCAAACTATCCCAGGTGTCAATGGTATGCAAGATGGTCAATGCACGCCAAAAGGTCTTATATAGCTTTATGATTGGAATTTTACCAGTTAAAGTTTCAAAAGGTGTCTTTTTTAAGCTTGGTCACTAATACCCACTAAGAACAGAACAAGCAGTACTAACTGCTTCAGGCCCACAAAAGTGTTAGGTAAAATACTCTGCTAGCAGTAGTCCTACAGCCTCAATAAGGGTCATGTTTTATCTTCCATCAACTCCAATTGTTTGGAGTTCTGGCATTACGAATTCCCTCTTTGATCCTTTGACCCACATAGATTCAATAAAATCCCTGTTTCTTAAATTCTAGTACCATTATCACTCAAATAGTGTTTTAAATTTTTGATTTAATTTGGTTCTTAATTTGTCTTACAAGTCCTTTAAGATTCCACAGTTTACATCCTTAGATTTCTTAAGAAGAACACCCAACCTAAACCTGCAAAACATCAGTGATGAACCAGTATTAATCTATTGGATTAAGCTCCAACAGATGTAGGTCAAAAAAATTCCATATGCAAAGCTGTAAGGGCTCACTAAAGATGCTCACTGATTTGGCTTTACGGAGGCCCTTGTGTTACTTCCTTTATGACAAGCAACACAAGGAGTACCTTTTGAAAAAACTTTAAAGGTAAACGCTCTAGCAAGGTTTCCCTTTACAAGTTTGTTTAAGTTTTTAAAGTTAACATGACCCAACCTCCTATGCCATTTGTTAGATTCATCAACTGTGGCCTTTGCAATTAAACAAGCTAAACCTCTAGAAGGAACAATGTTCTCTAAATTGAAACTGTACATATTGTTTTGTCTGGGGATTCTAAGTAAGACTTGATTTGCATCAGGTAACTTAAATTTAGGAGACAAAACAAGACATTCAGAGTCAGTGAAAAGAACTTTGTTCTTCTTGTCACAGATTTGTGACATAGAAAAGAGATTGAAATGCTGTAGTACCTTTCACAAGCACACATCCTCAAAATCTGACTTCCCTGTTTTTATTTACCTTACCATGTTATGTAAACATTTACATCCTCTAAAAGCAACAGGGGCACCATAAAGTCTTGATAATCAGCAAGGTAGGCCTTATTCCAGTCATGTGGCCTGAACTAAACAACCATTATCCACAATCCCGTTTTGTTTCTGTAAAGTTTTTGTGTGGGTAATCTTGCTACATCAAATAAAAAGAGCATTAGATGTCTCTTGGAGACCCAAGCCTGTTTGGGCTTGAGTCTGACTAGTGGATCTTTGAAAGTAGCACAATCTCTAGGTCTTGATCCACCATTGTATTGGAGATATTGTGGCCAGTAATGTTTTTTTTTATGTCTCTCAATTACAACCTCTAAGGGCTTAACAGCATTTCCTTTTTCCCCCAACAGCACTAACTGCATTTACCTCAGCAGTATTAACCTTTTGTTTTGAAAAATTTGTTCTAAGTGCTGTTGTGTTATTAAAAGGCCTTCTAAATGGTGAATGAGTTTTATGAAAAACAGTTTTTGGTCTAACTCTATTCACAAAAGGTTTAACAGTACTAATTTTCCCCGGGGGGGGGGGGGGGGGGGGGGGGGGGGGGGGGTGGGGTGGTTTTTGGGGGGGGGGGGGGGGGGGGGGGGGGTGGGGGGGGGGGGGGGGGGGGGGGGGGGCTGGCAGCATTAGTTAGTACTGCCTGACTATTAAAATTATGTCTAGCAGTACTAACATTGTTAGTACCTCTAACCTCTAGCATGTACATCTGAATCATTGCCAGTTCTATTAGTACAGCTCTAGAAGCAAATTGGTTCTTATGATTCACTCTTTCACATTGTTTCCAAACTAGTTTTATTCTCACCTTGAACATTATCCTGGCCCTTCTTTTGTTAGTTCAACTGTTTTAAGCAATCCTTCTCTCATGAAAATCACAATCTCTGATAAGATGACTAAGACTTCCACATACAAAACATGCTTTTGTAGTAAACCCATATCCCAACTCTTTCTTGTCAACTTTAGAATTTTTACTATGGGTGAATTGATTCTTAATAGTTTCCCTAGGAGTTTTTACTTGCTGGTTAGCAAAACTAGGTGTTCCATGTTCTTCTGTTGGTAAAGACACATGCTCATCTTCATTATCTGATTCATACTCCTCAATGATAGGATCATTAGACCAAACCTTAGGTTGACTTACTACTTTGGGTTCATTGACAGTTGGTTCAGGCAAAGATTCATGTGTTTCAACACTACAATCTGATTTACAGGTATCAAAGTCACTGGTTTGGGTTTTAGATTCACTAGGTTGAGACTGTTTTGGACCATATGTAAATTGTGAGTAATCTATTTCAATAGCAGGTCCAGATGGCATGTAATTCCCTGTCATGGGTGGGGGTACAGCATGCATTCCTTCTGCTGTAACAAACCTATCATACAAAGGCTGATTTTCTAAATCACTTTTCTTATTCATAAATACACTTTGTAAAACTTCATTTTCATAACTCAGGATGCCATCATATCTGTAATCCCCATAACCAAGCCCAAATTTATCATTAGCACTCATTTGTGTATTTAGCAGTTTACCAAGATTTTTAGAAGAGTTGTGCCATTTTTCTACTTTAGCTTTTAAATCTTCTTTTACTTTTTCAGCTTCTGCCAACAGTTTCTTATGGTATGTAAGGACATCAGTTTTATCATCTAAGTCTATTTTCATAAACCTTATCTTTTCCTCATACCAAAGTTGACCTTTTTGATGAGCAACTAATTGTGCTTCAACTTTCTTTAAAGCTTGAGTATATGCCTGTATTTCTATGCTTGCATCACTAAGTTGTGCTCTTTGTTCATCATACAGTTTTTTAAGTTTAGCATAAGACTCTTTACATTCTTTTGAACAAGAAATTACCTCTGTGTCTGAGCCTGAACTGTTGCAAGCCATCAAAGCATAATCTTCTTCTTCTTCTGAGTGACTGGTCCAATCAACACCTTCTCCATCAATAGTCACCAAAGCTTTAGATTCATCCTGCTTACCAGATCTTCTCCCATCCTGCGTGTGGCTAGTATTAACGTGAAAAAGTATATCTTAGTGATAGTCGACGATTACTCAAGATTTACCTGGGTCAGATTCTTGAAGACAAAAGATGAAGCTCCTGCGACCATTATCAAATGTATTAAAAACATTCAGGTTCGTTTGAAAGCCACAGTCCGGAATGTTCGAACAGATAATGGAACCGAATTTGTCAATCAGACACTTCGTGAATGGTATGAAAATGTTGGTATCACGCATCAAGCTTCTGTAGCTCGTACTCCACACCAGAACGGTGTTGTCGAAAGGCGAAATCGGACTCTTGTAGAAGCTGCTCGAAATATGCTAATATTTTCTAAAGCTCCATTATTTCTCTAGGCCGAAGCTATCAATACTGCTTGTTACACCCAAAACCGTTCTTTGATATGCCTCCGATACAACAAAACTCCATACGAGCTTATGCAAGACAAGAAACCGGACTTATCATTCTTTTATGTCTTTGGTTCACTTTGTTATCCTACCAATGACCATGAGGATCTGGGTAAATTTGATGCAAAAGCATACATTGGGATTTTTGTTGGTTACGCGCCTGCAAAGAAAGCGTTCAGAATCTACAACAGAAGGACCCAGATAATTACTGAAACAATTCATGTAACGTTCGATGAGCTAACAGCTATGGCTTCTGAACAATTCAGTTCAGGACCCGGGCTTTAAGGAATGACTCCTGCTACATCCAGTACAGGACTCGGTTCAAACCATGTTTCTTAACAACCTTGCTTGCCACCAATAAGAGATGATTGGGATTGATTGTTTCAACCAATGTTTGTTGAATACTTTAATCCTTCACCAATTGCTATCTCTCCAGTTCAAGAAGTTGTTGCTCCAAGAGCTGAAGTATTAGCTGATTCTCATGTGTCAACTTCTATTGACCAGGATGCTCCATCAACAAGTATTCCCTCATCACAAGAACATGAACATTCTCCAATCATTTCTCAAGGTTTTGAAGATTTACCAAAAACACCAACATTTCATGATGATCCACTTAATGAATCTCCTCAGGAAGACTCAACTTATCAAGGATCATCATCTAATGTAAGACAGCTCCACACTCTATTGGAACACCTTGGTAGATGGACAAAGGATCATCCTATAGCAAACGTGATCGGTGATCCTTCTCGCTCTATATCTACAAGGAAGCAACTTAAAACTGATGCCATGTGGTGTTATTTTGATGTCTTCCTTACTTCAATAGAACCCAAGAACTTCAAACAAGCAATGACCGAACCGTCATGGATCGATGCAATGCAAGAAGAAATTCATGAATTTGAAAGACTTGAAGTTTGGGAATTAGTGTCGTATCCAGATAACGTGTTCTTGATCAAACTCAAATGGATTTATAAGGTCAAATCCAGATGAATCTGGTAGGGTACTAAAGATAAGGCTCGACTAGTTGCTCAAGGATTCAGACAAGAAGAGGGTATCAATTTCGAGGAATCATTTGCACCGGTTGCTAGAATATAGGCCATTCGTATCTTCATAGCAAATGCCGCTCACAAGAATATGACAATCTACCAAATGGACTTCAAAATGGCTTTCTTGAATGGCGAGCTCAAAGAAGAGGTCTATGTTTTTCAACCAGAAGGATTTGTTGATCAGGACAACCCATCGCATGTGTACAAGCTCAAAAAACAAGCACCACGTGCATGGTATGATATGTTGTCAAGCTTCCTCATCTCTCAACAATTCTCCAAAGGTGTAGTTGATCCAACACTCTTCACACGGCATGCTGGAAACGACATATTACTGGTACAAATTTATGTTGACGATATAATATTTGCATCATCTAATACTGCCATGTGTGATGAGTTTTCTAATCAGATGACCAATAAGTTCAAGATGTCGATGATGGGGCAAATGTCATTCTTTTTAGGATTACAAATATCTCAAAGTCTCAAAGGTATCTTTATAAACCAATTTAAATATGCTTCTGAAATTGTTAAAAAATATGGTTTGCATTCTACTGATTTTGTCGACACACCTATGATTGAAAACAAGAAACTGGATGAAGATCTACAGGGGAAACCAGTTGATGCTACACTTTACCGTGGCATGATTGGATCCTTAATGTATCTTACATCCAGTAGACCTAACCTTAACTATGTTGTCTGCTTATGTGCCCGGTATCAGGCTAAGCCTACCGAAAAGCACTTACAAGCGGTGAAACGGATCTTTCGATACCTTAACAGAACCATTCACATGGGTTTATGGTACTCTAAGGATACCGATATGTCACTCACAGCTTATGCAGATGCCGATCACGCGGGGTGTCAGGACACTAGACGTAGTACATCGGGAAGCGCTCATTTCTTAGGAGACAAACTTGTTAGCTGGTCGTCAAAGAAACAAAAGAGCATTGCCATATCAAGTACAGAGGCTGAATATATTGCCTTATCTGGATGTTGCTCACAAATCCTATGGATGTGTTCACAACTAACAGACTATGGTTTTAAATTCAATAAGATTCCTCTATACTGCCACAACAAGAGTGCGATTACTTTATGCTGCAACAATGTTTAACATTCAAGAGCTAAGCACATTGATATTCGCTACCATTTCATAAAGGAGCAAGTAGAGAGCAAAGTAGAGAATATCGAATCGTGGAGGCTTAATACTTTGTTCCGGAATGAATACCATACTGGCTGAATCTTTATATAGTACGTTGCCTCAAGAGAGATTTAACTTCTTGATCGATAAGTTTGGTATGAGAAGCATGTCTCCAGAAACGTTGAAACGTCTGGCAGAGGAAACGGACAAGTGATGGTGGTAACTCATATCCTGTATATATGTATATATGAAAACATAAAAAATCCAAAAAAGATTTTCCTTTTTATTAAATTTTTCAAAAATTGAAGAAAAAAAAATTAAAATATCAAAAAAATATAAAAATATGTATCTCTGGCATGTCTTCTGAAAATCTAACATTTCACGGCCTTAGAGAGAAATTCATTTAATAATGATACGAGGGCTGTATATGAAGTTCGAGCAGAAGTTTCAATAAGGCTTTCAATAACTGACTTGCTTTATATGTTTCTGATAGTTATACCCGGTCATCATCTTCAAGGCAAGTGATGTCGTCAAAAAAGACAACTTGCACTCACAACGGGAGGTATAAATTTATTTTTCTAGGGAAGATGAATTACTTTTTATTCAGTGCATAAGCTTGTGATTACTTTTGCATCTACCACCCGTGCTTATTATATTTCCATAAGTTATAAGTTTGTCAGTGCGCTTATGTGTCAATATGAGAGAAATCTTATTTTTTGGGAGCTTGATTTTTCATAATAATATTAGAATAAAGTCATCTTTCATATTCATTAGATATCATTTTTCTAATGACAATTTTGAACTATCAAGATAACGTTACAGCTCTTTAATAGAAATACGATCATATTTTGAGGGGGAGAAAAACTGTTAAATCTCATCTGCTTTCATAAGTATATAAGGTGTCAATCGGAAAAGGTTCTTAATGGTGTCGGAGTGAATATATTAATGATGGAGTTGATAAATGTAGAATACTCAATCGGCGCTTTATTTGATTTTTGTTTAATTTCTTATAGGGGTATTTAATGCAATTTTGTGTAATACTTGTTTTTTGTTTACTAAAACCTATAGGGACTTGTTTTGCCTTTTTGCTAGAAACTTGTGTTTTCCTTTGGATAAGTTTTTTAAGAAAATTTGAAGTGCTTTAAACCTACAGTGGGGCATTTATGTTAAATTCTCAAAAGATTCAGAACATAAAAACACCCCCTTTTGGGCCCCGTCCTTGTTTTAATACACGAACGAAAGCGCATCAAACACACTCATAAACCGCTTTTTTGCTCCATTGTTAAATCTAAGGACCTTCAAGATATTGTTTAATCTTTGATTTAGGCTTAAGGTACACGTGTATTAACATTACAACTTCCATATATATGACCGAATTGTGGAAATCTACTCCAAAAACCCAAAATTCAACCTAATTTTTGTCACCATCAAAAAGTTGATAAAAAGATAAAATGATTGAGGGGTTTTAGTCTAAATGGGGTCTAGTTGTTGTGCCCAAATCAGTTTTAAATAGGGTTAACTTCTTCATGGGTTTTGATTGATTCTTGATGTCGAAAATGATTGAAAATGGGCAAGAACTTGAAAATATTCATAGGTTTGGATTTAGAATTGTTATAATGACTGTTTAAGTGCATTTGAGTGTCTATTTAACATGCTTGAGTAAAATCTTGAATCTTTTGGGTTTCTTGTGTTCATTCGGGTCGAACATATCAAGAATCAAGATTAATGTGGTTAATTCATATTAAAATGATGTTAGAATGATATATTGATGCTCTATGTTCGTGTTTAAATGGTTATTATAGCTTGAAAGGGTGTTAAATGTTTATGAAAAAGTTTGCATAGGCGAATTATACATATAGATATTTACACAGGCGAACAATACATAGACTTTTATTCAGGCAAACAATACGTAGATGATTAACAAAGGCGAACTATACATTTTGTATTTGCACAGGTGAGCTATACCTTTTTTTGTATAGGCGAACTATACGTTCATTAGATACACAGGCGAACTATACATGCATAAGTATAACAGGTGAACTATACATGCTCAATTAACACAGGCGAATTATACATGCTTAGTTAACACAGGCGAACTATACTTGATTTTTTCTTGTAGATCTTATCTTATTATCTTGGTAATGTAATCCAATAACCTTATCTAAGTATAATTTATCCCTATCTTGTCACTTAGTGATTAACTTAGGTATATTTTTCCTTAGATATATCTAGTAATTGCCTTGATTTCAATAGTTAGCCTATAGTTAATGTGGTATATGTGCATGTGTGTCTACTGTTTGCATGTGTATTGGTTCTTTGCATTGTGTGTGCATGTGTATCAATTTGTTGCCGAGTAATTGTTTGCCTATCCCCTTTGTAAATCCTGTCCTGCATCAATAATCGTGCACCATGGTCTAAATTGTCTATCTGTTCTATATATATTTGTTTGTATATGAACTGTATGTGACAAATCTTAGTAAAATCATGTCTTCCATCACCGCTCAACAAACCAAGCTTTATCTTGAGCTTGTTCCCAAGGAGAATAGAATTGATATCGATAAATGCAATGGAAGAATCCCTCGCGGATTGACACCAAGAGAACCAACATTTCAAGTCGTTCTAGATGCTATCGCTCTCATTCCATGGATGTCCCTGAAGTGTACATGCACCAGTTCTGGAATTCCGTGTACAAGCATGACACCTTCTACAGATTCAAGATTGATAAGAAGAAACGATTCAAGCTTACTTTGGAAGTCTTCAGATATATCTTTTAGATTTGCCCAAGAGTACAGGATAGAGAATTTGATCCCCTTCCTTCTGAAGAAGACACTATGTCTTTCTTAAGAGAACTCGGGCATACCGGGGAGATCAATTCACTCAATGATGTTGTTGTCGATCAGATGCGTCAACCCTGGAGAACTTTTGCTGCTCTTATCAACCAGAGTTTCTAGAAAGACTAGTGGTCTTGACAAGCTTCGTCTCTCCAGAGCTCAAATCCTTTGGGGTATGTTCCATTAGAAAAATGTAGACTATTTAGAATTACTGTGGGAAGACTTCATCTATCAGATTGAAAACAAAGTCTACAAAAAGCAAGAAAAGATGTACTACCCCCATTTCACCAAAGTTATCATTCACCACTTTCTTATTCAAGAAAAGGCACTCTCCTGTAGAAACAAAATTGAGATGCACGCCTCCAAAGATGACTACTTAATTAACTCCTTAAGATTTGTCTTTGCAAAAGAATCATCTCAGATCTATGGAGCTGTTCTACCTGAATGTTTGACCAGTCCTGAGATGAAGGAATCCAAGGCTTACAAGACTTATCTTGGCCATGCTACAGGTGTTGTACCTCCCAAGATTGCTATAAAATTCAAGAAAGCGTCTCCATCTAAGAAAGATAGTATTCCTGTCCAAGCAGATGAAGAACCTGTCTAGAAAGGCAAACGAGTTAAGAGATCTGCCAAGAAATCTTCAACTACTCCAGCTGCAGGTATTGTTTTCAGAGAGACTCCAGTGAAGACTAAGTCTACAGGAAAGGAAAAGGTGGATGTTTCACGTGGAAAAGGTATTGATCTGTTATCTGAAGTAATTTTGGCTAAAAAAAGCACAGTTGAAAGAAGTAAGGAAAAAGAGCTTAAGGGACTTTAACAAGACACATCCTAGTGGTTCTAGTACAGTTACCGAAAAACCTCCAAGTGTTGAAAAGATCACTCCTACCGTCACAAGTAAAGGAACTGGTGATAAACTAGGGGTTCCCGATGTGACAGAAGATGACTTGTCACACCCCCAAAATATCAGAGTATAATGGCAACCAAGGGCGTGTGACTTCATGATTATCATACTTCTAAGCAATACAGAACGACCTCTATATGAGACATTTTAAGAAAATTGATCATATGTATTAGGAAATAATAAATTGTTTAAACATTCAGCGGAAGCATAAAAATAGGCAATATGACATTGTTTTTAAATAGTACAAATGATCTTCAGATAACAGGAAATGACTGCAATGCATGAGACTTCATATAGCATCTTCGTTCTTAATACCTAAGAAAACATTGCTAAGGTGTTAACATAAAGTTGGTGAGTTCATAGGTTTATTTGAGCAGAAAATGTAAATGTTTACGAATCACAAGATTTCATCCGCATATGACAATATAACAGATACAATGTCATATAAATTGCATTACTATTGTCTAAGCTCATGACTACAAAGAGTGAATCTAAGTCTTGGGGTAATGATGAAGACGACAACAACAATGAGCAAGAGTCAAGTAATGAAGTCAGTAAACAGGAGAATGAAAGTGAAGAGCAAGAATCTGATTCAGAGCAAGATGAAGAATTTGATGATGATAATCAAGAAGAGGAGGAAGTTGATCAAGAAAATGAATTTGAAGATGATGAGATTAAAAGTGATGAAGATAAAGGAATGGATGATACTATCGATCAATTTGATGATGTAGACGCAAGATTGGAAGAACCCACTCAGACTAGTAAAGAGATTGTTCAAGGTGAAGGTGCTGATGTTGAAATGGATGAAGCTCAACAAGGGAATGAAAATTTAGAGACTACTCAAGAACAAGTTGTTGACGATGCTCATGTGACAGTTACTACTGTTACGAAGAAGACTGAAGTTCCTGTTACTAGTTCTTCTCGCTCGTCTAACTTGGCATCAGAATTCCTAAATTTTTCAGGTATCCCTCAAACTAATGCAAAAATAGTTTCTCCACTAGATGTTCATGTCTACCATGAAGTCCCAAGAACTCAGGCACCCACTCTTTTTAAAATACCGGTTTTTGTTATCACTGAATCATCACTTGTACTTACAAACATTCCTCAATCATCATAAACCTTCACTCCTCCACCAATACTAACAACACTCACTCCACCGTCGACAATTGAAACTACAAATCCTATATCAACATTTCCTGACTTCGCATCAGTCTTTTGATTCTATGATAGAATAACAGCATTGGAAAAAGAAGTTGTTGAAATTAAAAAGGACCCTCTACACACTCAAGTGACATCTTTAGTTGATGAACATCTAGACACAAGGTTGGGAGAAACCAGAGAAGAATTCATGAACTTCCTTTCAGAGTCTCTCACGGCAAGAATCAAAGAGCAAGAAAAAGATCAGCTACCTTAGATTCTACCCAAGGAAGTGTCTAACTTTGCTCTACCTGTGATCAAAAAGTTGATTAAAGAATCACGTGATGAAGTTACTCTAGCAAAGGTGTCTTCTTAACCACAATCTACTTATGAGGTTGCTTCTACACTTACTGAATTTGAGTTAAAGAAGATTCTTCTCTACAAGATGGAGAAAAGTGAGTCATATCTGACGGCTCCCGAATACCGAATTTGAGTTAAAAATCTTACGCTCTCGACAAAGATTTCTTCTTCTCTTATGATGTGTATTCCTTGAAGCGAAGCCGCAAAGACAAAGATGAAGACCCTTCCGTTGGATCAGACTGAGGGTTAAAGAAGAGAAAGCTAAGCAAAGATGCAGAACCAACCACTGGTCTGAAAAAGAAAGATTCAACGTCTGGCTCTTCCAAAAGCACCAAGTCTCAACCAAAATATTCTGGAAAGTCTATTCTATCAGAGGAACCAGTGTTCGAGGTTGCAGACTCAGACATGCCACAAGATCACGAAGGGAATCTGGGTGATAATGAAGATAAACCAAGGAATGAGACTGCCTCTAGACGTGACTGGTTCAAGAAACCTACACCACCTTAAGAACCCACTGACCCTGACTGGAATATTGGTAAGACTGCTCAGGAAGGACCAACCTAAAATTGGTTAATGACTCTAGCAGCTTCCACTTCTACTGATAAATCGTTGAAGGACTTTGATGAATTGATGAGCACTCCAATAGACTTCTCTTCATACGTCTTGAATGGCTTGAAAATTGAGAATTTAACTCAAGAAGTCTTACTTGGACCAGCATTTAGACTTCTCAAAGGCACCCGCTCTAATTATGCTGAATTAGAATATGACTTTGAAGAATGCTATAAGGCTCTTTCAGAAAAGCTTGATTAGGAAAATCCTGAAGGCGGTGACTAT
This sequence comes from Tanacetum coccineum, assembly GCA_026074375.1. Classification (NCBI taxonomy): domain Eukaryota; kingdom Viridiplantae; phylum Streptophyta; class Magnoliopsida; order Asterales; family Asteraceae; genus Tanacetum; species Tanacetum coccineum. Next base: position 121,754 of record BQNB010000557.1, on the reverse strand, counting down.
CCTTTTGATCGTTCCAAACCCCTTCCTTTGATCACGCGTGGAAAACGTTAAAGAGTACCATTCGAATTATTCATCAATAATGATCTCAAATATCTACAAGGAGGAATTTCAACTATGACATACACGACGTATACTACCAAGACAAAGGCCGCTAAGTATGATCTACCAGGCATTGAAGACATGGTTCCAAACATATGGAGTCCTGTTAAAGTTGCTTATGATAGATATGCGTTATGTGGTATCTCACATTGGAGACAACAACGTAAGTCCTTATATGCATATGCAAGAGGCATATAATCAAGAGGAGATGTATATTCTACAAAACGTATTCTGGCAGCCACTAATGTCAAGGTTATGAGGAAACATGGATACGGGTACTTGGAAGAGATTGTAGTAAGAAGAGCTGATAACGTATTATACAGATTCAAGGAAGGTGACTTTCCACGACTTCGGATCAATGATATCGAGGATATGTTAATTATTGTGGTTCAGAATCGGCTCACAAATCTTTCAGGGGATGATGTTGCTGACTTCGCAATAGCACTAAGAATGTTCACTAGAAGTCTGGTTATTCAGAAGCGAGTCGAGGATCTTCAACTTAGAGTTAAAAGTTATCAAAAGAATATCAACGTCACCAAGCCTAATACTACAAGACCAGATCTAAGAAAAAGGCACCCGTACACTCCATACAAAGACCCTCAAGGATTCATTTATGTTGACGACTACAAGAGGAATAAGTTAATGCGCTCTGACAAACTGTACAAGTTCAGTGATGGCATGTTAACAAGACTTCTTTCTTAGCTCGAAGACATTACCAAGAATATCGACATAGAGTACTTGCCAAAGAGAAGATGGAGCAATTTGGAAAAGAAAAGAGCTCATTTCATGATCAAGGACATCAACAAGCTGCTAAAGGAAAGAAGGATGATGAGGATTTTGGAGAAATTCATTGGTGGTAGACTTTACAGAACTGACCTCAGACTGCTGCAAAGAACAATATGACTTTGTCATACTGTGTTCATATCCAAAAGGTCATTTTGTATATCATAAACTTGTGAATTTTTATATAAGTAGTGTAGACTTATGGTGATAATAAGGTGTGCTCGAGTATAAATTTTTCAAATTATTATACTCAGCACAGTCTTATATATACCCTTAAAAGTTGAAGGGGAGCATTAAAATGTTCCTTATAGTGATTATGTAACATTTTGTCCCCGAAAGTTTAATCAATTGATATCCAAAATATCAAGGGATTAACATTTTGGATAAGGGGAGAAAATGTGATTAAACGGAACTGAATCTTAATTGTATTGTTCTGTGATCATATAAAACAGACTCGATGCACTCCAACACTTAACATGTACTACGATTACGGTGCACATGTTAAGGGGGAGCTTTTTAGTGATGATGTAAAACTCTCAAAGTGTAAATCTTTTGATATTTATGTCAAACACTTTCATTGAATGTTTTCAATGATTTTGGTTTTAATTGTGATGGAATACTCTAAAGACCGACCATGTACTTAAATTTATGGAGTTATAATGTGGTTAGGCATAGGTATTCATAATCCCATGATCCAACCAGAACTGGAGGGATCTGCCCAGGGATATCCAATAGTTAGTGTAGAAGTCCTTGGATATGATACAAAAAGGAGTAAAAGTGATAATCGGGAATAATGCTGACTGAGATGGAGCTAACACTAGAACAAACCCAACAAGGTGTTAGTTATGAAGTCTCGGTAAGCATTGAAGCGGTTGAAGAATGAAAAAGAAATGTAAGGATAAAGGGTGAAAATAAAGAAGCCCTCCATACACTTAGGCAGAAACCGGGTTAATACATAATCTATCAGAAACACTAAGGTGTTGTCTGGCATTAAAGACAGTCATGGACCCAGTGACACTATGCACAACCCTCCTTAGCCATTCAAGGTCTCTCAAAAGACTCTTGTTTCATTTCTCACGGAGATGACACGCATTTCTATTGACTTTCTCACTCCGAGTTAGTTGATATTGAAAAGGTGGCAGTCTGCTTTAGCCTCTAATCACTAAAAACAAAGTGCACTATTGAGTCTTGAGCCAAAAGAGATCATCCATAAATCTCATTAGGACACTTGTCAAATCATGCTTGCTATGTCACACAATCTGAATAACAACATATTAAGAGTCCTATGCATTATCCTTGTGATTTTGCCAGAACATCCAAGTGATTTCATTCACAATGAAGACGGAAATCCTACTTGAGCCAACATCAAACAAGCTCATGGTAGGTGAATTGTACGATTCTATATGAATCAAACTTGTGACAACTAGAAAGAAATGATGGTGCGATTCTATATGAATCTAACTTGTTTTGGGCTATGAATTGACGATTGCTGATGAATTTTTGAAATGATTAACACTCTCGATATGTCACAAAAACACTTTAGCAAGTGACACGTCGATTGATTTTCAAATCAATTTTTATTTCAATCGGTGAGATAGTAACACGCTGGTTCACTCATATCGTGCTGTCTGCTTTGAGACATTCTGATAATGAGAAAATGTTGAGTATGATAAATCTAATACATATGTGTTAGAAAGATTCAATACTACAGCTGGAAATCCTGTCAAGAAGATTCTTTTTAAATTGTATCTATCTGATCATAGGTCAATCCTCATGGATTCAAAGGTTACTCCGACCAAACACGGGCAAATGATAAAGCCATATTCGTCCTCCTGCTTTATTGCTAACTGTTTTATTTCAGGAATATTTAAAGATGGTGATGGAGGTACCTGATTCCAGCTGACTCACAAGATTCATTGCCACATGCTCATACCCTACCGGCAAATATAAAGACATCATGAAGGCTCAAGTACATGTTTCAAGACTTTCGCTACTATGATACCGTACGTCCTTCTTGAAGCGACAAAGTGTTAAAGTTAAAGAAATTCAAGAAATATGCATTATTAAAGATTTTCAAGATTATCAAATCAGGAAAGATATGAGCATGTCGGTCTAAAAGTCACAAGTTCACGAGATGGCAAAGTTTACATGATGGCAAAACGAGATTATGCTTGGTTGATGATTTCAAGAAGCTTAAAGATCACATTCATGTCAAGATAAAGGAATAAGCTGGCATCAAAAGTCAATGATCACTACATCAAATCACAAGTTAATGATTGAAGTTAAAGACTACGAGTTCAAGACCAAAGTGAAAGCATAGTATGCTAAGTTTATTTTTTTATAAATTAGAGTGACCTTCCTTAGGGGTAGATTGTTAGAAATACGAAAATGTGTCAGTCACTTCTAATATAGATAGTCGTAGCTCGTAGTAAGTTGTAAGGTTAAGTTAGAAAGCTAACCAGGCTCAAGGCCCATGGATAAGCCCACAAAGGGTCTATGGCCGGCCATTGTAAGGCATATATAAACCCTCTCCACACATGGAGAGGGTGTTGGTTATTCATTTGTCACTTTTTCACTAAGCTAATATTATCATTTTTCTTTCTCTCTCTAAGTGTTCATCCAACTATCTTTCTCTCTCTAAAACTCTAAGTGAATCAATCCATACTTGTGTTAAGATTATTCTACATAATCAAGCAAATAATTAACTAGGGTTAAACAATTGTGATAACAATAATGTACTAAAAATGAGTACATACTAAGGGGCTAAGGCGATTTAGGTGTAACTTTTTAGTGGGGTATAAACAATACTCTTCATTAATAATCTGGAATCCATCAGAAAATTACAAGAACCGCGAAAAGAATAGGCTCAGAAAGGTGTACTAGGGGTATCTTGCACTAAAAATGAGTGCATAGCAAGGGTGTAGGGGTAGTTATATGACAAATGAGATCATCATAACTATAACAAACACAAGCTAAAAACAAGGGTTATCCTAATGCCTCTTATCACTTAGCAAATCCTAATTACATGAATACCATCTCACTAGCAGTCTTGGTATGTATTGTTAAAGCAAGTTTTAGAATCTATAATACTACCAGTACACTCTCATAAGCATTAAAGATGAATGCTTCTATATTCCTAAAGATCTAGGGGCAAACCTCACATTTTGGGGGTGGAATTTTTTAGTGGTAGAGTTTTTGTGCTAATCATATAACTCTTATCTATGAGACACTCTAAATACTACAGTTTCACCGATATATGCCATAATGTTTTTTAAATTTTGGGTCAAAATTACCGTCCTAAACTATGTTTTGATATATTACACATTGTTTTAAAGACAAATCAAATGCAAATGAAAGAATAATTTCTAAGGCTTTTATTACCTCCCTACACTTATACAAAACATTGTCCCCAATGTTCTAAAGGTAGCCGAAAAACGAATAAAAGGAAGATACATAAAAAGCGAGAGAAACTAATACTCTCCTTTGTTGGGTTTCAGAAGTTTCTACAACTTAGTGCTGCTACTTATACAAGTTACTACTGCCAGTTCTACTTGGTGCTGCTGGTGAAGAATGCTAAAGATTCAAGAAAATAGACTAAGTAGTTAGTATTGTTAGTTATAAATAGTTAGTACTGCTAGTACATTGTTAGTACTGTCAGTATAGTTAGTATTGCTAGCATATAATAGTTAGTACTATTAGGAGATATGCATGAGTTATTATAGGAATAGATATGCATTATCTCTTCATACGTTTTGTAAGCCAATTAGGGTTTTCCGTGGTGTATAAAAGGAACCCTACGACACTAGTTAGATATATAAGTTTTATACACAAGTTTCACAAATATTAATAGTTAGTAATTTGTAATCTAGCAGATTAATAGTAATCAAAGTTTTGTTTTATTCATTGTTCTTCTTAGCAATATAAGTTAGTTTCTGCATAACTTATATTGTTCATAGTCATTGTTTCTCTTGTAGTTAGTTTGGATCTATAAAGATTGGCTACCTCCCTTAACAGGTTAGAAAGATCTATTCATTGGGATCTACAAGTGGTATCAGAGCTTGTAGAGAAACTATGAGTAAGAAGAACCAAAACACATCAATTATAAACCTTTACCTTTCAGATCTATTCAATGGTAGGATCAGATGACGAAAATCCACCACCACCACCACGACCATAAACACCAACACAACAAGCCCCTCACACTGTGTCAACCATTAAACTCCTTATTCTGAAGAAAGGTGAGTATGACATTTAGGCCATGAAAATGGAACATTACTTGATCCATATAGACTATCCTGTATGGGAAGTCATACAAAAAGGAAATGGTCCTGTAAGTGTCACAACAGATACAAATGGAGTAATAAAGGTTCTGCCTCCTAAAACTGCTAAAGAAATTTTAGCCAGAGAAATAGAAAGAAAAGCAAGGACCACCTTGCTTATGGCTTTACCAGAAGACCATTTAGCAAAATTTCACAAGATGACTGATGCTAAAGAGATGTGAGATGCTATTAAATCCAGATTTGGTGGCAATGATGAATCAAAGAAGATGCAAAAATACATTTTAAAGTAACAGTTTGAAGGCTTTTCTGTATCCAACTTAGAAAGACTGCACAAAGGTTATGACAAGTTTCAGAGTCTTCTGAGTCAACTTGAGATTCATAGTGCAGGTGTCTCCATTGAAGATGCCAATCAGAAGTTCCTTAGGTCTTTACCTTCTTCCTAGTCCCAAGTATCCTTAGTCATGAGGACCAAACCAGGAGTGGACAGTCTTAGTTTTGATGATCTCTATAACAATCTTAAAGTCTTTGATTCTGATGTTAAAGGCTCTACTGGATCATCTTCTAGTGCACAGAATGTCGCCTTTGTTTCTTCTGAAAGCACTAGCAGTACTAATGATGTTAGTACTGCTTATGGTGTTTCTACTTCTTCTGGCTACAACTCACAAAGGGAAAACTCTTCATCATACACTGATGAACTCATATACTCTTTCTTTGCTAATCAATCCAGTAGTCCACAATTGGATCATGAGGATCTGTAGCAGCTTGATGAGTTTGATTTAGAAGAGATGGACTTGAAATGGCAAGTAGCCATGATTTCAATGAGATTGAAGAAGTTTTACAAGAAGACAGGTAGAAGGCTGCAGTTTGATGCCAAGGAACCAGTTGGCTTTGACAAGACCAAAGTTGAGTGCTTCAATTGCCACAAAACATGGCACTTTGCTAGAGAATGCAGATCAAAAGGAAATCAAGAAAGCAGAAGGAGAGATGCAGAGAACACTAGATATAAAGCAAAAGACAATGGGAGAAGACCTAGAAAATAGGAGGAACCTAAAGCTTTGGTAACTCTTGATGGGGAAGGTGTTGATTGGACTGGTCATGCAGAGGATGAGCAAGAGAACTTTGCTTTGATGGCTTACAGCAATTCAGGCTCAGACACTGAGGTAACATCTTGTTCAAAAGAATGTGTGGAATCATATGCTAAACTTAAAAAATTATATGATGAACAAAGAGAACAACTTGGTGATGCTAGTATAGAAATTCAAGCCTATACTCAAGCTTTAAAAAAGGTAGAAGCTCAATTAGTTGCTCATCAGAAAAATCAACTTTGGTATGAGGAAAAGATTAGATTTATGAAAATTGATTTAGATGATAAAACTGATGTGCTCACATATCATAAGAAACTATTAGCAGAAGCTGTAAAAGAAAAAGAAGAATTAAAAACCAAACTTGAGAATTTTCAAAGTTCTTCTAAAGGTCTTAGTAAACTGCTAAATAGTCAGATGAGTGCTAAGGACAAATCTGGGCTTGGGTATGGAGTTCAAGTACATGAAGGTGTCTTAAGTTATGAAGATGAAGTTTTTCAAAGTGTATTTGACAGTAGGTCAAGTGATGTAGAAGATAGTCTTGGGCATGATAGATTTGCAAATGTTGAAGGCATGCATGCAGTTCCCCCTCTAATGACTGGAAATTATATGCCTCCAGGACCTGATAGAGAAGTAGATGATTCTATGTTCACATATGGTCCAAAACAGTCTAAAACTAGTGAATCTGATACTCAAACTAGTAATTTTGACTACTATGAGTCCAATTCTAGAGTTGGAATTTTCTATGATAACTATGGAGTTCATATCTTGGTGCTAGAAGATGGTACTGACTTTTACATGCTAGCCAAAAGAAGGTATCCACTTATAAAGGAAACTCTTAAGAGGATGTTGGCTTTGAGATTGATAGTTGAATATGAAAGTGAAGCTGTTTTTGATTTACTTAGATTCATTCAAAAGAAAATTGATGAATCTAGAAGCCATGATGGGAGTGAGAAGGATCTTTAAGTGTTGGTTTTATAACCACACAACAAACGGTCATCAGTTCACCATGTCTAACAGACATCAAGAACTGGTTAGTCTAGAGCAAACGACTTCTGGTAAAGACTTCTTAAATCTGTTAATGGCTGATAGTTTGCCAAAAACTATATGGCTCTGAACTCACCATGCTTTACAGTAAAGAGTTGGCTGGTCCAAAGTTAACGGCTCTTGGTAAAGACATCTCAAATCCGTTGATAGTTGGTAGTTTACTCAAAACTATATGGTTATCAATGCACCATGTTATTGCAATGAAGCATTGGCTATTCCAGAGCAAACGTGTACTGGTAAAGAAATATCAAATCCGTTTATGGCTGATAGTTTGCCAAAAACTACAAAGCCAACTTAGTTGGTGTAGCTGTATTGCTGAGATGCTGTGATGGTACCAAACATAAAAAGCTAAAGAATTTTAAGTTTACAAAGTAACAAAAGAGTTCAAGTTCATCAAAAAGCAGATTAAAGAGTAGCAGTGTGTTTGTATACATCCTCCTAGTGTTCAAGAAGCTCAAACTGAAGAAACATGAAGGTTAACAAGTGAACATCATGTTTAGGGGAGGATTGTTGGGTTTCAGAAGTTTCTACAACTTAGTGCTGCTACTTATACAAGTTACTACTGCCAGTTCTACTTAGTGTTGCTGGTGAAGAATGCTAAAGATTCAAGAAAATAAACTAAGTAGTTAGTATTGTTAGTTATAAATAGTTAGTACTACTAGTAAATTGTTAGTACTACCAGTATAGTTAGTATTGCTAGCATATAATAGTTAGTACTGTTAGGAGATATGCATGAGTTATTATAGGAATAGATATGCATTATCACTTCACACGTTTTGTAAGCCCATTAGGGGTTTCCTTGGTGTATAAAAGGAACCCTACGGCACTAGTTAGATATATAAATTTTATACACAAGTTTCACAAATATTAATAGTTAGTAATCAGTAACCTAGCAGATTAATAGTAATCAAAGTTTTGTTTTATTCATTGTTCTTCTTAGCAATATAAGTTAGTTTCCGCATAACTTATATTGTTTATAGTCATTGTTTCTCTTATAGTTAGTTTGGATCTATAAAGATTGGCTACCACCCTTAACAGGCTAGAAAGATCTATTCATTGCGATCTACATCCTGATTTGCTCAATATCGGAGAAGAAACAAAATAATCCGGCAAAATCTTCATCCAAGAATCGTCTAAATGAAAATCTAATGAACTTCCAGACTCTCCTTATCCAATATAACATAAAAATCAAAAACAAAAACAACTATACCCAATGTAAAATTGAGGGTAAGTAATATGCAACCATATATAATCATAAACTAAAATCCTAAGAAAGCAATAAAGATAGAATGTTTGTACTAATGTAATCGCGGCTTTCTGCAAAAATCTAGAAAATTAAAAATTCTGGAAATTTAACAAAAATAACTTTTCAAAAATTCAAAAAATGCGGATTTCTCCACTGCTATAGTTTGATGCTGTCAGGTATAAACCCTGACGCCGTCAGGAACACCTGACAGATTTTGCGTTTTCGTTTTCTGCAAAAATATCCTATTACATATTTCTTGGAAAAATTACTACATAAACCATGAAAACGGTTAGTACAAACATATGACTCAAACAGAAAAACAAGAAAAATATGAATTAACTTAAATTTATTTATTTCACATGTTTGGAATAGTTCTTAAAAACCGGATATTTTCTCCTATACTTATTTTATGCAAAATGCCTTTGATTGCAATTAAGACGAAGTTAAAAACAAAGCAAAGCATGATCACATATAAGAACAAATAATGAAAATTAAAAATACATGACACTCCTAAAATGCATAAAATAAAAGACCGGGTTGCCTCTTAATAAGCACTTTTCTTTATTAATGATCATTTTGTTTTTTCGGAATTGATAACTTTACTTTCAATGTGTTGCAAAGAGAATACTTAGGATCTCAGATGAGTTTTACAAGTTATCAAACCTACTTCAACGTGTATTTTAATCCTTAAGGATGTATTACACATATAGTAACGCATCGTGCATTATACAAGCACCAGGTGTTGCGACGTATGGTATCTTGAAATTATGGTTCAATGTGTTGTGTCAACATTGATAATCTTCAACTATCAAAGTGTATGGTATGTTAAATACATGGAATCTAGGATGAGAGTTCCATATTATCATGATTATTCATTATGTATTTTAGTATATTATGCAATACCATACCAAATTCAAATTTTATGATTATTTTCTTCAACTTGGTGACAAGTTTGTATGTTTGAATAAAGTTTTATCTTCTATTCTCTTTTCTTTTCTAACCTAATACACATAGCATGCAAATGACATATAAATTGAACAAGTAGACTTAAACATAACATTTTTAACACAAGTATGAGTTGTGATCCAAAGTGTTATTTAGTCTTTGTATTTGATTAATCTATCTTTCATGTCTATCGAGGGAGATAGAAATATGCAATGTTGCGAGTGTATCGATTTCACAAATTTAAATTTTTAAGGTGATTGTTACCACAAGATTGACAAGATGTAGATCAAATTTCTTGTTCATAGCACATAAGTTTGACATGTAGAATCTGAGATAATATCAACCATATATGGAATAATGCTTTGATACATATCCTTCATCTCATAACACAACAAAGTTGCTTACTTTTATGTCTTTCACGTAAGTCCTAACACATAGCACATAAGCTCTAAGAGTACATATATAAAGGTTATGAAAATGACTTCTAGACCTCTAACCTTTCCTCTCAAATCAATATCCTATGGTGCATGTCAACCATGAACAACCTTTTATAGACACATGTAATTTGGACTTTGGTAAGTGTCATGCGAAAATCTTAGGCTTGATTTATTTTTGACTTAAGTGTCCTCTCATTCAACTCACCTAGGACTTGTTCTATAGGGTGAACTCTAGCTTCTTTGACACTTTTAGGATTGCCGTCGTCTGAAACATTAACTTGTAATGATGGCAACCCATTAAGATCTTGAACTGTAGGTTCATTGATCCTACCATCTTTTACCAAAGGAGATGACTTGGGCTCAGGCAAACTCTTATCAATGGTCACGTTAAGAAATTCCTCAATCCTTATTGTTTTCTTGTTAAGCACTATGTATGCTATGCTACTTTAAGAGTATCATAAAAACACACCTTCGTACGACTTTGAGTCAAAGTTGGTTAGATATTCCTTTAGTGTTAAGTATGAAGACTTTACAACCAAAGACCCTAAAGTATTCTAATAACGACTTGCTATTTCTTAGTATTTCGTAGGGTGTTTTATTAATGAATTTTTTAATATAAACCCTATTAAAAATTTATGTTGCAGTATCTAATGCATGACACCAAAACTTTTGTAGAATGGATTCCTCATATAACATAGCATGACTCATCTTTCTTAACTTGCAATTTGTCCTTTCAACAATCTCACCCGATTGAGAAGTGGAAGGGCCTGACAAGTTATAAGACATTCCATGTTGTTCACAAAAGCTTCCAAATTGCAATTTATCAAATTCACTACTATGATTGATATCAATTGAAACAATAGAATAATCATGTAGGTTTTCAAGCGTTTTACTCAATATTTTAAAATTTTCTAATGTGTCATCCTTAGACTCAAGAAACACTACCAAAGTGTAATTTGAGTAATCATCAATGATCATTAAAGTGCATAAGTTGCCTCCGTAATGTTGAATTAAAGATGGACGAAACAAATCTAAGTGTAACAACTCTAAAACCCTAGTATTTGACACTTCATTCATAGTCCTGTTATTTGCATTACCTTGACTCCCAAGACAAAGTGCCTATCAAAACTAAACTTTTCAGTTCCTTACTAGCTCTTTGGAAGCTAAGTTTTAAACTATCCTCATATTGGCGTGACATAACATCATATGCCAAAGCGTTAAGTTATCTACCATATATGCAAGGCAAATTTGTTGTTTGAAGTTGTATCCCAATTTGCATGTAGAAAGTACATTTCTCCTATGACCTTTAGCTAGCGTTTTACCATTTTTACTAATACTACAATCTACTTCAGTAAAATTAACTACTCAATCATCATCACATAATTAACATACGCTAATCAAGTTAAAAGATAAACCACTAACATGCTCAACATTAGTAATTGTAATGGATTCATGAGATACATTACCTCCACCAATGACCTTTCCCTTTAGGTTGCTCCCAAATACGACATGTCCACCATCATACTCCTTGTACGTAGTAAACAATCTTCTATTCCCATTCATGTGTTTAGTGCAACCACTGTCCATAATCCAATCGTCCGGTCATAGATCACATTTGAGGCAAACCTACAATCAAGGTCTTGGTACCCATTGGTACTTGGGTCCCTTGAGGTTAGCAAATATTGTGTCCAAGTTAACCATTCTAAGGTCTTAAAGTAAAGCACATAGTTTATGTAGACCGTACCTCGAGAACGCGAACTAAGGATTATTTTAAAATTATATTAGTTTTGAAAGATTGTGTCACACCCCGTAAATTTCAGTTCAATATTTTAAATTGGTCAGAACATTATTTTGAAATTTATCCATTACATTTGAATTTAACCTAAAACCAAGAGGTTATCCCGCGTAAATCTGAAAAACGTCATCGGACGCGTTCCGGCTTTGGATTTTGTTTAGTCTAGATATTATATGCATTATTTTATCTTTTCTAAGTGTTACATAGTTTACGTTCACTCTCGATATTTATTTTTACGGTTTAGCGTATTATTTACGTTTTTCGCGTTTTTGATCAAACAGAACCCGGAAACCCGTAATCTTTTCGTATAAGCTCTAGTTATCGTATATGTCAGGTTTAGAAGTCAAAATTTTCATGGTCTCCCTCCCCCTACCCTTAAATCCCACGTAAACTCACACACTTAATTAAATGTTGGAGAATCTTTCACCTTTAATTCAAATGTTTACATACACATGCATGATAATAACATCTTTGTAGTATTATCCTATGTATCTAACACTTTCTTACACATATTTTTGTCCCCTTTCATAGTAAGGAGCACTTATCCACTAACTTAAACCATGAGCTTTTTATTTAATTCCAAGAAGTGGTCATTTGGCTCCTATCCCCCAGTTGGCTCCTTTGCGTCTGAACCCACACCACACATACCTTTGGAATGTGTTGGTCACTTAGCCTTTTGATCCCTTCCTTTGATAAACCTTGGTTCACAAAATATCTTAAACCATAGTTTGTCTCTATATAAAGCTTATTATATCTCACTTAGGTTATTCATTTCATTTCAATAAGCCACCAAGAGCTCTCATCTCTCTTTTCTCTCCTCTCTTGGCCACGGACAACAAACACACACACAAACATTCATTGTTTTGATTTTCTATCAAGATTCATCCACTCTAATCTCATTTCTAACTATATCTAAGGGTGTTCCAAGGGTTTGATCATTTGTTTTCAAGGTTTTTTAAAGATTTCAAGAGTTAGGGTTTGGTTTATCAAGTGGGTTTTACAAGATCATCTTGGGGGTTTTTATAGATCTAAGGATTTTGGGTTAGATCTTATGTGTTACTTGACTCATATTCTTCTTGTAAGTGTTCTATTTCATCTCTTGTGATTTCTTTATGGTTTTTGAATCATTCTTAATTTTCAAGGCTTATGTGTTTGTGGTTTTTGAAAATAAACAAGTTAAAACATAAACTAGTATTGTTTTATGGTTCTTTATTTTACAAAAGGTTTTGGTTGTGAGTGTGAGTGAACATGAGTGTTGCAACAATAGAAATCTTAGGAATAGGTTAGTATTGATTGTGGTTTTGATGGCGAAAAATTAGTGGATAGAGATTAGGGTTAGAATAGGCACTAATGCGAAGTTTGGGTGATTTTGGGTAGCGTTTGCGAAATGTATGGTTGCTGATCTGATTTTGTTTTGAGGTTTTGGGAGACTTAAAATTTTTTTCATTAGTCGAGAAGGTAGTTTTTGGGAAGCTTGTTTTGAATAGATAGGTTTTCATATATCGAACACTTAAAGCGGATTTAAAACAGCCAAGTTATGGCGAAATGAATTTTAGAACACTTTTCGGAAAAATAATAAATGAGGTTGCTGATTGGAAATTAAATCAAGGTTTTCGGACACTTTCGAACATTTTTAAGGTTTTAAAACATTGGCGAAACATATAGAAACATTAGCGTGTTGATTGGAAACATTAAAAACGTCATAAACGTAATTATGGAATGTCGAATGATATAAAAGCGTAAGACTTCTAAAAATAGTAACTTTTGAGATAAGTCGTCGAGACGGATGTAAAAGTTAGGCGTTTAGGTATTGATAAAGCGTTTTCAAAAATATGGATTTAACAAAATATAAGGGACGGTATTAACATCTTGAAACTTAGAACTTTCCTAAAATAGAAAGTTTCCTAAAATAGTAACTTTTAGTAAACCGTGGTGTATTTTAATCATGAACATTTTATCATCATAACGACACCATTTTTTAAACTAAGACACAAACACATATGGATGCCTTCTCGTTATTAAGCTTTTCGCTTTTGGTTTCGTATATCATATCTTGGTCCTAAGACGCGTCATTCCTTTAGGTGACGGCTAGGATTGTGTATCATCTTTCTATTATGTGATTATCATTTGGTCATCGCTCTAAGGTGAGTTCATAGCCCCATGTTTTATGATTTCAACTTTACTATTTTGGGGTAAGAAACATTGCTTGTTTTTAAATTTTAGACACAAGTGTTTTCCGTTATCATTTCCTGTTTACGTGTTGCCTAAGTAGCGATTAGACCACTATCATGCCCGAACCATCATGAACCGTTAATTACTTATGACCGACCGATTGGGTAAGTAAGCGTGAATGTTATAGATAGATCTATTTGGGACTAATTATCCCTATCCAAGGTAAGCAAGCACTTACTTGTTTCTGTGTCGATGAACGAACGGATATATATCATGTCGAAAACTCTTTGGGGTGTCTTGGTCAGACATCTATAGGGCAGTATCATCACTTTGCATATTATATGTATCTCCTAATTTAGCATCGGTGTCATGAGCTTAGCGCAACGTAAATACTTTTCATGTGATATTGTATCCGTTATAATAGTCGCATTACTTTTAAAATCTTGTAGTCCAACCTTACATTAATTCAAACCTATGAATTCACCAACTTTATGTTGACTGTTTTAAGCATGTTTTCTCAGGTGCTTAGCTGGATTGTTCTTGAAGTGCTATTTGATGTTGCATGCATTATTGGGTGTCTTTCAAGAATGTTTATCTTTAAACTTAAATACTTGTTATCTTAAAAACATGTTATGATTCCGCAGCATTTTACTTAAGCTTCCGCTATAATTATTTCATTTATGTTAAGAGTATTATAAGACTTATTTTGATTTATCCAAAGCAACGAGTTATGTTTTATCAAATGTCCATATAGTGGTTGTTTACTTGATCTTGTGCGATGTATGCAATGACGTCACGCCTCCGGACACGTATTCCGTCCAGGCCCCGTTTAGGGGTGTGACAGATTGGTATTCAGAGCCAAGGTTATAGTGAACCAGGTAACTTATACTAGGTCTGGTTTATAACCAGTATGCAATCCTACGTGTTCTTACATGCCTATATATATATATATATATCTAATAATAATAGCATATATATAAGTACAAATTATATATCATATTGCCATAATTACCTGATACATCATTTTTCCATATCATATTTTGCATCATACTTATTTCTCGGCATTGCACGCACTTGGCATGGTTTCATATAAAGATATTTATGTAAACTTTTACTTGTGCAGGTTATGGCAGCTCTTGTTATTCCTATTTTATCAGATTCATCTGAGGAGAGTATGGGCTCTCATGTCTCATGAGTGATTCTTTATGGGGTTATTCCTGCCATTATCCCTGTTATCCCTTTGGTTCCTGCTGAGGTTCTCATTGTACCTGCTGATCCCTTAGTTGCACCGGATGTAGGAGCATTTTCTGTCACCTCACCTGCCAAAGTGCTTGATTTGGTGGATTATTCATCTTTTGATTCTGACCCATCAGAGGATTCTTTACCTCCAACACCAGAGTTACCATTGGTTTCACCCTTCTTGTGTTCTAATGACTCGAATGCGAATAGTGAGTCCGAGCCTACTGAGCAGAGACCCGAGAGGCATGAGTATCGCCATTCATGATGTTATGGTTTTAAGGTGGAGGGACAGGGTCACATCTAGGTCATCCTCGCTATTGGGATCATCATCTCACGACACATTTGCACCATCATCTAAGTTTCTCATTGCTCCTGTTGTTTCCCCACCCAGGATTCGTTGATGGCCAGTGATTCTTATCTGACCCGGTGAGGCTATTCCCTTTGTTCGACCTTACCGCACCTATCCTTATGGGCCGCGTAAGTTGTTGAGTGCAAGGAAGAGAGTTAGACGTTTTCCTACTCGCAGACTTGCATAGAGATGTGTATCTTATAGTTCATCGGATCGTCATTCTTCACCAGATTTTACTTCAGACTCATCTTCTTTTGGTTCATCTTCGGATTCTTCATCAGATACTTTTTCAGGTTCACCTTCAGATTCATTATCAGACACATCATCAGTTCATTCTTCAGGGTGCGATGCATCAGTTCAGACTCATTCAGGACCATCGACTAGAGTTACATCATCTAGGTTGGTTTATCCCCGGTTATGACTCCAAGATATAGTGAGGCATTTAGTCATTGGAGGTCTACACCATTGTCTACTCCTTACCCACCGACGACATCAGAGTCATCCCCATATTCATCTTCTAAGAGATCATTGAATTCATCTTTACTTTTTGTTGACCATCTCATAAGAGATGCAGATCCCCTACTACTTTAGTACAATCATCTACTCCTGTTTCGAGATTGATAGCCCCTACTCTTGCTGGTATTTTATCACCTTGCAAGATGTTCTAAGATTCATACTCATCCAAGGATAGCAGAGAAGAGCATATGGAGATCGGTGCTGCTGATGCAGAGGCTATTGCAAATTTGGGTATTAGTGATGGAGTTGGAGCTCATACTGAGGATGGTATAGGTATGGGAGTTGAGATTGCTGCTAATGATGTTAGGGTGGATGAGGAGGAGTTTGAGGCAGAGGGCAATGCGGGAGGTACGATGGAGATGGCTGTAGAGCCATTGGTTACTAGTGGTATTTCTGAGTCCACTAGAGGAGATGTTCTTGATCTTAAGGGTACTCTTTATGATATAGTTCACTACATTTTAGAGGTTCCTCTTGATAGGATTACTAAGTTTGAGACTGCTCAGAGACAGTTGGAGGCTGATTAGTTGATGGCTAGCAGAGAGAGCTGGTTTGACTGATAGGATTAGGAGGTTAGGACGGGAGAACCTAAGGGTTCGAGCTTTGTTGTGTATTGAGAGAGATCGAGTTGACAGTCTTTGCCATCACATGGCACTTTCACAATAGGCGTTTCGTCATATTCATCAGGATCGTGATGATGCTCAGAGGAGACTTAGGAGATTGAAGTCGTTTGATGAGAGGCGTTTGAGATTTCACCCTAGTTGGGTAGTACCATGGTTATGTAGGACATTAGACTGATGGTTAGGTCTAGATGTTAGTAGTAAAAATATTGTAAATCAAGTACCCCGTCATGGGTTGATTGTAAACGAATTCGATTCTTATATATATATGAAATATTATTCTACTATTCCATCGTGTGTTCATCTTAAACATGATATTGTTATTTATTCGTTCTGGTAAAATGTGTTGTTATTATATTTT
Organism: Tanacetum coccineum; assembly: GCA_026074375.1. NCBI lineage: Eukaryota > Viridiplantae > Streptophyta > Magnoliopsida > Asterales > Asteraceae > Tanacetum > Tanacetum coccineum. Next base: position 104,786 of record BQNB010000557.1, on the reverse strand, counting down.
ATTGCGTATTATGTATTTAATTCTCATTATAAGTCACCGTATACCGTTTCGAATCTCATCATGTGCTATGTCTTATGTTTAGGACATGACTATCATACGTTCTGGAATGACTCCTAAAGCAATCGAAGAGCTCATTGCCCAGCGAGTGGCTGAGGCATTGGCTAACTATGAGGCAACCCGTGCTGCTAACGCTCTCGAGGCCAAAAGTCAAAGCCAAAATGGCAATGACGACGAGAATGGAAGTGGTGGAAATGGGAATGGAAACCATAGAGATGGAGGAAACAACGAAAATGGAAATCCAAATGAGAATGGTAGAGGTGCTATGATAGTTGCTCGTGTGTATACCTATCAAGACTTTGTGAAGTGTCAACCGCTCAACTTCAAAGGGACTGAAGGAGTTGTAGGTTTGACAAGATGGTTTGAGAAGATGGAAACAGTGTTCCACATCAGCAATTGTCCAGAAGTGTATCAAGTTAAGTATGCCACTTGCACTTTGCTAGATAGTGCATTAACTTGGTGGAATTTACACAAAAGGACAGTTGGAGTTGATGCTGCGTTTGCTATGACATGGAGAGATCTTATGAAGTTGATGAAGGAAGTATATTGTCCAAGGAGCGAGATACAGAAAATAGAAACTGAATTGTGGAACTTAACTGTAAAGAACAATAATTTGGCTGCTTATACTCAAAGATTTCAAGAGTTGACACTATTGTGTACTGGAATGGTTCCAGGAGAGGAAGACCGAATTGAGAGGTATGTTGGAGGTCTCCCTGACAACATTCAAGGGAATGTAATGTCTGCTGAACCAATGAGATTTCAGGATGCAATTCGGTTGGCTAACAGTTTGATGGACCAAAAGTTGAAAGGATATGCAATTAGGAGTGCTAAGAACAAAAGAAATTTTGAGAGCAATCAAAGAGAAAACCATGCACACCAACCCCTGTTTAAGAGGTAGAATGTTGGAGGATCAACTGTGGCCAGAGCCTATACAGCAGGTGGTAATGAAAGTAGAGTTTATGTTGGACCTCACCCTCTTTGCAACAAGTGCAAGTTACACCATGTTGGGCCATGTACTATAAAGTGTAGAAGTTGTGGAAGGATTGGTCATATGACCAGGGATTGTAAGCCTGTAGTTCCCGCGACAGTTAATCAGAGGGCCCTGGTGATGAATCAAAGGATTGTCACATGCTTTGAATGTGGAAGGCAAGGTCATTTCAAGAAGGATTGCCCTAAACTGAAGGATCAAAACCATGGAAACAAGCTTGTTATTCCTAAAGCTAGAGGGAAAGCTTACACTATTGGTGGAGGAGATGCAAACCTGGGATCCAACGTTGTCACATGTACGCTTCTTCTTAACAACCATTATGCTTCTATATTATTTGATTCGGGTGCCGATCGAAGTTTCGTGTCAACTACTTTTAGTACCTTGTTTGATATAATCCCCGATACCTTAGACATTAGTTATGATGTCGAATTAGCCGACGGAAGTATTTCCGAAACAAATATTATGCTTAGAGGCTGTACCATAGGATTATTAGGCCATCCGTTCAACATTGATTTAATGCCCGTAAAGCTCGATAGTTTTAACACCATCATCGGTATGCATTGGTTGGCGAATAATCATGCGGTGATTGTCTGTAACGAGAAGACAGTGCGTATTCCTTTTGGAGACAAAATTATGATCATTCAAGGAGATAGGAGTGATAAGGGGAAGAAATCGACGTTGAGTATCATATCGTGTATGAAGATTCAGAAGTATATGGAGAAAGGTTATCAAGTATTTCTGGTGCAAGTTATAAAGAAGGAAACATAAGTTAAGTCAAAGGAGAAGCGACTGGAGGATGTGCCAATTGTACGGAGATTTCAGGAAGTCTTTCTAGAAGACTTACCTGGATTGCCACCTGCACGACAAGTTGAATTTCAAATTGACTTAGTCCCTGGTGTTGCACTTGTGGCATGAGCCCCTTATAGACTTGCTCCGTCAAAAATGCAAGAACTGTCTGCGCAACTGCAAGAACTTTCTGACAAAGGATTTATAAGGCCAAGTTCTTCACCATAGGGAGCTTCGGTCTTGTTTGACAAAAAGAAAGATGGATCTTTTCAGATGTGTATCGATTACCGTGAACTGAACAAGCGTATTGTTAAGAATTGATACCCACTCCTGAGAATCGATGACTTGTTTGATCAGCTGCAAGGATCAAGTGTCTACTTGGAGATTGACGTAAGGTCTGGTTAACACCAACTCAGAGTTCGTGACAAGGATATTCCAAAGACGACGTTTAGGACACGCTATGGTCATTACGAGTTCCAAGTAATGCCTTTTGGATTAACAAATGCACTAGTGGTATTCATGGATTTAATGAATCATGTGTGCAAGCCATTCTTGGATAAATTTGTTATCGTGTTCATAGATGACATTTTGATCTACTCAAGGAACTAAGTGGAACATGAAGGACATCTTAAGTAAATTCTAGAGTTACTTAAGAAGGAAGAATTGTACGCCAAGTTTTCAAAGTGTGATTTTTGGCTTTCTAAGGTATAATTTTTCGGTCACATGATTGATAGAGAAGGCATTCATGTGGACCTGGCTAAGATAGAAACAATTAGGGATTAGGCATCACCCAAGACTCCGACAGAGATTCGTCAATTTTCAGGTCTTGCTGGTTGGTATGTGCTTAAATACACATACCTTTTACCTAAAAAAATAAGCCAAAAAGACCAATAATGAACGAAAATGACATAAAAATGCATTTTATATGTGTATTTTGTGATTTGTGTCTTGCAGGTACGGATATTAAGTAAAAGGACAAAAACGAAGTGAATACGGACAAAACCGAGCTCGAGAATGGAAAGAGCACAGAAACCCGAAGCCGAAGGCGTATACATCCTTAATGGGCCAACCCGTACCTATTTAATGGGCCGGGTCAGCCCATTAACTTTGTATCTATATAAACCTAAATCCAAAAATTATAACAAATCCAAACCCAGCCAAAAGCCCTCCTGAAATAAGTAAAAGCCCAAAACACCCTAGCTCAAGTCAAACAATATAACGAGGGTCAAAATTACTGTTGATCCTCCTCCTCCCTCCCATATTTCTTTTAACTGCAAACGATTTAGTGGTGGGTTAAATCGTTTCTACCCACCTCCACACTCTCTTACGCTTCTAGAAGAAACGTCTGACACCTTTGACTCTCCTACTAGTTCAATCTGGCAATCCCTAGCAATTTGATTGGCTGTGAGACGTGGCACATGAACCAATGGCTAAGGATGAATGGATTAGAGGCGGTATAGATTGAAGGGACAAGATTAAAAGCTGGGGACGCGTCTATGCTTCTGGATCCTTCCTCTGAAGGCTATATAAGGAGACCTCCTCACACAGCTTAAGATTGTCTAGTTTTTAGCTTATTTTTAGTTTTGGTAGCTTAATTTTGTAAACCTTTAGCTTATTGTTTAGTTTTAACGTATTTCTCCTTTTAAAAAGCTTGTAAACGATTTCAATATTAATAAAAGCATCAGTTCATTTAATTTGTGCCTTTAAATTCTGTTTTTACTTTATGAAATCTTGTTAAACATGTGTTTAAATATGACTTAATGAGCTCTAATAAGGTATCTTAACTATAAGCCACTACTTATTCACTTAAGCTTTGCTAAAAAGCTTAGCTGAATAAGCCATTTCACCTGAAATCTCACTCAAAATTTACCTCAGCTTATTCGGATGATGAGCCAAACATGGATGGGCTTATGGACAATACCAGATTATCTCTGATAAGCTGGAGCTTGTAGATAAGCTCCTTTGAGCATTTATGATCCTTGTTTGAGCTAGGATCAAGGTACTTCTCCTTTTCTCAATTTATAGCTTAAAACTGTTTTAGCTTATCTATTTTGCTTAATACTACTTATTATTGCTCATTATATCTTATTAGTGCTTAAAATGTTTAGATCTAGCTTATAGTAATCTGTTTTCAAGTTTTATCATAACATGTTTTTTTTTCATATAAACAGTTTTAGAAAAGCCAAAAATATGCATAGTAGGTTAGCTTATTAAATAGTGCTTAATTGTGGTTGGAAATTGCTTATCTGAGCTCAATATACTTATTTCATCATTTGTTTTTACAAATCAAAGCTCATTTAAATATGTCTTAGCTTAAATTTGGTTTTCATAGATTTAAAGGAGTGTTTGGGTTAAGTTTCTAAAATGGGTCAAATCTATTTTTGGTTCTCTAAATCAGTTTTAAGTAGCTCTTATTTAGTCTATGATTAAGTTTTTATAAGTCTAAAAGTAGTTTTGTTAAGTTTTTAGTTAGTTTGATCAAATCTCAAGTTTGCTAGTTTTCACACTCTTCAAATCTGATTTAATCTTTGAGTTATAAAAGTGAGTTTTAGGTGTAGTGTTTTGTGATCATTAAGAGCTCTCTTTACATTGTTATGCATCTGTTATAAAGACATGTAGCCTTTGAGATCCTTTGTTCAAAATCAATCAAGTAAGGTGGAATTTAGTTCAAGCAGAATTGCCTTTTATGAAGGGCTTTTTAGTAATTAATCTAGCTTTTAATTGTTTTAATCTTTGTTAATCCTAGCTTATTGTAATCTAAACTTAATCTGTTTCAAGCTCTTAGGTAGCCTAAATCATTCTAAGTGTCTTAATTTTAAGCTAAAAGTAGTTAAAATTCCAAAAAGCCAAAAATCTTTAGTTAGTCTTTACAAAACTGCCATTTTCATTTAACTTTTTCTAGCTTATTTCTTTTTCTTATTTGCTTAATTTTTGCCTTTATGTGCTTAGTAGTGTCCATTCTTAATCTTTTTGGGCTTGATTAGCTTATTAGTAGTGCTTAAGTGTCTTAATTCTTAGCTTAAAATATGTCAAAAGTCCTTTAATAGTCCAAATTTGTGTCTGTTGTCTTATTGCTTCTTAAGTGCTTTTTAGCTTGTTTTGTTTACTCATTTTTAATCCTTTGTACTTATTAGGTCTAGGTAAGGGATTGTGTTCAGCTTATTTGATTTTTAAATGCTTAATGAGTCCCAAAAAGGCTTAACAGTTAAGCTTGATGCCATTTAACTTAATAAGCAAAACTGTCAATCATTTAGTAGCTTTTATCTAGCTTATTTTTGAGTTTTGTTAAAAAGTTCATTTATTAAAAGTGCTTATTTTAGTGTTAAAAAGCTTTTTCAAAAATAAAATTTGCAAAATAAAAATGTTAGGCCGTATAAGGAAGCCCCAGGCTCGAACCTGGGACCTCAACCTTAACAGCCCAACATTTTAACACACACTCCCTCTACCAACGCACCCTTGGGTCTTTTTCATAAAGGCTTTGCATCATTTATTATTTAAAGTCATTTTCAGTTTTAGCTTAATTGCTTGTTTGATTTTTCCTGTCTTATTTATAAGCCCATTTTTAGCATTTTTAATTTTTAAACATTAGTATTAGTGTTAAGTACTTTCTGTAATTTTTTGGAATTTAAAAAATATAGTTTAGCATTTTTAGTTTTATTTTTAGATTAAAACTGTTTTTAATTCATAATAAATAAAATAAAAGTCAAAAAAATATAATTCTTTATCTAAAATTGTTTTTAATCATTTAGGACTTTTAGATTAGAAATTTGAATTTTTAGGGCTTAAATTTGATTCACATGCTTAATTAGTCGCGTTTTAGGATTCCTGTTATCATTTCGTGCTTTAATCTTTAATTGCTTTAGTTGTTTGCTTGCATTTACATGTTTTTGCGTTTCATTAGTAGAAATAGAATCCAAATCAAATTTTGACTATTCAAATCACGCGATCACAAACTTAAACGAGATTTTCAAATTCACGCTTCGTCGGGATACGACTCGGGAAGATTTGGTCATCACTTTTCCTAAAGTGATTTTCATTTCTTAACAGGAATACTACTCTAATTATTTGGTATTTGGTATATATATATATATATATATATATATATATATATATATATTATTTATATTATATTATATACTATATATTATTATATATTATATATATATATTATTTATATATACTAATTTTGCTATAAATCAAGTTTTGCAACGATGCCGGGGAGGTGTGTATACGAATATCGTTGTTGATTTGGTTTAAAGATTAGTGTTTTGAAGACCCTTCCTCGTAAAGTTATCATTTTATTATTTTCTTTTATATAAAAAATAAAAAAATACAAAAATATTTTATTTTTCTAGATTTATTTTCGTAGATTTATTAGAAAAAAACCAAAAATACTTTTCCTAAAGTATTTATAAAACTAAAAAAAATTAAAAAACAATAAAAACAACCGTTGTGTCACTTGTGAAATTGGCTCACTTTTAGATTATAAACTTTAAGAGAGGTTTAAGGTGGGTTGATCCTACGAACTTCGACTCGAAAGGAGAATGATTTTAAAACGTTTCGCGCTTACCCGCTCCTCCGCTTCTCTGTGCGTTTTCTAGAGAGCTACCGTACACTTGTTCGATTTTCGGTTACAAAAATATTTTTCTTTTTATTTCTCTTATTCTATTTTTAGTGCAAGCGCACTCGCTCTTCATCGAATTTAATTGTCGAATCTTCCACGACTCCGAAACGTTGTAATCATAGACGTTCCAAGCAAAGAGTCGAACCGTTTTCTCTTGAAGAGACTTTCGTAGTTACGATGGCCGATCAACGTACTATGGCGGAATTACTCCAAGCACCCACCGAGGGTTACGAAGATGCTAAATCTTGTAACTTAAACATGGTCTTCTAAATCTTGTAACTTCAAAACAATTTTACGGATTTGAGAAAGAAGATCCTCTTGCTCACATTCGTTGGTTTAATAAGATTACTTCCATGATTAAGTATAAAGATGTGCCTAATTCGTCGATTAAGCTTATGCTTTTTCCATTTTCTATCGAGGGGGCAGCCCAGATTTGGCTCGAAAAAGAACCCCCTCGTTCTATTCTTACTTGGGAAGACCTTGTTTCCAAGTTCATTAACCCAATTAGTTCCTCTCACAAAATCTACAATATCCGAAATGAAATCACAAATTTTCAACAAAAGTTTGAGGAAACATTTAGTGAGGCATGGGACCGTTTCAGGGTTCTCCTTCGTGCATGCCCACATCACGGTTTTATTGAATTACATCAACTTGATACGTTTTACAATGCTTTAAACCCAACCGATCAAGATTCCTTAAATGCGGCCGTCGGTGGTAATCTTTTCACTAAAACTCATCGAGATGCTTTGATAATTATTTAAAATAAGTCGAAAGTTCGCAATTTCACGAAACAAACCAGTTGTTTCCAAAGTGAGTGCTAATACTTCTTCTTCTACCACGGCATGTCCATCGGAGATGGCCGCTCTTACTGATGCCGTTAATGCTATGCTTCGTCATGTTAAGACCTCACCTCCAGAGATCGTTAAAGCAATTTTTGAAAGTTGTGTGACTTGTGGTGGACCGCATCCCTACTATGAGTGTCTTGCCGCCGATGGTAACACTTTCAATGCTTCTACAGCCGTATCAACCTATAATCAAAATCAAGGATATCGTCCTCAAGGAGACCCGAATTATCGTGCTAGCAACCAAATGGATCAAGCTCCGCCTCAAGTTGGACCTTCAAACGATCTCTCGAACTACATGAAGGCAAATGACGTTAATATGAGAGTAATGCAAAAACAAATAAGCAATATGACGACGGAATTAAAGAAAGATATGGATACTACGTTGACTAGGCAGAACAATGCGTTCAAGAATGAGTTAACAAATGATATTAAGAACATGATGAGCAGTTTTTTTCAAATGAATATCGCTTCTTCTTCAGGTTCGGGATCACTTCATAGCAACACCGTTGCTAACCTAAGAGGTGACTTGAAAGCAATCACCACCCGAAGTGGTATTTCTTATGACGGACCCCCAATTCCACCTCCTTTCTCTCCTCTTCCTAAGGTGGTGGAATGAGAACCCGAGGTGACAAAGGATACGGTGCAACCAAGTACCGAAAACATCCAACCTCTGGTAGTCCAAATTCAAGCTCCAATTGATGAGCCCGTTGTTGCTCCTAAGCCTAAACCGTTTATAACTTATACTTTAAGAGCTAACAAATAGAAGCTCCATGAAAAAGATGATAATCTAGCTTCGAAATTTGTTGAAATCTTTAGGGAATTACATTTTGAGCTCAGTTTCACGGATGCTCTTCTAAATATGCCGAAATTTGCTTCAATGTTTAAAAGTCTCCTTAATAACAAATAAAAATTGTTTGACTTAGCTAAAACACCGGTAAATGAGAATTGTTCGGCTGTTATCCTAAAAAAGTTGTCCGAAAAACTTGGAGACCCCGGCAAGTTTCTTATTCCATGTGATTTTTTGGAGATAGTTGAATTCTTAGCCTTGGCCGATCTTTGTGCAAGCATCAACTTGATGCCTCTTTCCATATGGAAGAATCTCTCACTCCCCGAACTTACTCCTACTCGAATGATTCTTAAACTTGCAGACCGATCGACTACTAGTCCATTCGGTATTGCCGAAGATGTCTTTGTAAAAGTAGGGAAGTTTCATTTTCTGGCCGACTTCGTAGTCGTTGATTATGTTGTTGATCCTCGGGTTCCCTTAATTCTCGGGAGACCCTTTTTGAGGACGGTATGTGCTTTGATTGATGTTTACGGTGAAGAATTAACTCTCCGAGTTGATGATGAAGCCATAACCTTTAAAGTTGGTCAAACTTTGAGATACTCCTACAATGATGCTGAATCGGTTAATCGAATCGATGTCATTAACGTTTCATGTGGGGAGTATGCTCAATAAGTTCTCGGATTTTCGGATAGTTCTACGAGTGGCAATCCCACTCCATCTTTAGATCCTATCCTTTCTACTTATTTCCCCCCTCTCGCTCCTTTTGAAGGAGGTGACATCATTTTGGAAGAAATCGAAGCTTGTCTTACAAATGATTCAATTCCATTGGGAATTGACGATGCCGACTTTGATCCGGAGGGAGACCTTCTTCTACTCGAGAAGTTATTAAATGATGACCCATCATCTCCTCTCCCTCCGAAAGAACTTCATTTTGAGGAAATTAAAACGATTAAATCTTCTATTGATGATCCTCTAGAGCTTGAGCTTAAGGATTTACCGTCTCATCTTGAATATGTGTTTTTAGAAGGAACCGATAAATTAACCGTCATAATTTCTAAAGAACTAAAAGATGAAGAAAAGGCAGCCCTTTTAAAGGTTATTAAATCACACAAACGGCCCATCGCATGGAAAATCTCCGACATTAAGGGTATAGACCCTCATTTTTGTACTCACAAGATCTTAATGGAGGATGATTTCAAACCGGCAGTTCAACATCAAAGAAGGGTAAATCTGAAAATTCATGAGGTTATCAAAAAGGAAGTTTCCAAACTCCTTGATGCGGGATTGATTTACCCTATCTCCGATAGTCCGTGGGTGAGTCCCGTTCATTGTGTGCCTAAGAAGGGTGGCATGACCGTAGTTGAAAACAAAGATAATGAGTTAATTCCTACAAGACTAGTTACCGAATGGCGTGTTTGTATAGATTACCGAAAGCTTAATGATGCTACTCGTAAAGACCATTTCCCATTACCTTTCATGGACCAAATGCTAGAACGTTTAGCAGGGAACGAATACTATTGCTTTTTAGATGGATTTTCTGGATATTTTCAAATTCCTATTGACCCGCAAGACCAAGAGAAGACCACTTTCACTTGCCCTTATGGGACGTTTGCCTACCGACGTATGCTTTTCGGTTTATGTAATGCTCCGAGCACGTTCCAAAGGTGCATGATGGCTATTTTCCATGACATGATCGAGGAAACAATGGAGGTCTTTATGGATGATTTCTTGATCTTCGGGGATTCTTTTTCGTCATGCCTCGCCCATTTAGACAAAATGCTAAAATGGTGCGAAGACACTAATTTACTTCTAAATTAGGAGAAATGTCATTTTATGGTAAAAGAAGGCATTATTCTAGGACATAAGATTTCAAAGTCCGGGATTGAGGTCGACAAAGCTAAAGTTGATGTTATAGCTAAACTCCCTTATCCGACTTCCGTCAAAGGCGTTCGAAGTTTCTTAGGTCACGCCGGGTTCTATCATCGATTTATTCAATATTTTTCTAAAATTGCCCGGCCGATTACCCATCTTCTTGAAAAAGAAACTTTGTTTATTTTCTTGAAAGAATGTATTGAAGCGTTTAATATACTTAAAAAGAAGTTAACCGAAGCCCCGATTTTAGTTGCCCTCAATTGGGACCTACCATTTGAAATTATGTGCGACTCTAGTGATTACGCGGTAGGTGCAGTCTTGGGGCAACGTAAGACCAAACATTTTTAGCCTATACACTATGCAAGTAAGACCATGACGGATGCTCAAACACATTACACGAAAACGGAAAAAGAATTATTAGCCGTGGTGTAGGCTTTCGAGAAATTCTGGCCTTATTTAGTCTAATCAAAGACCATAGTGTATACGGACCACTCGACTCTTAAATATCTTCTTGCTAAGCAAGATGCTAAGCCGAGATTGCTCTGGTAGATTCTCCTACTCCAAGAATTTGATGTCATAATTCGTGATAAAAAAGGATCGGAGAATCTCGCAGCCGACCACTTATCGAGATTAGAAAATCCCCATCAAGGTGATCTCGAGAAAAAAGAAATTAATGAAACATTTCCTCTCGAGACCATTGGAATGATATCTTTTCATGATTCTAGTACCCCATGGTTTGCCGACATTGCAAATTACCATGCGGGGAATTTCGTTATAAAAGGGATGTCGTCCCAACAAAAGAAAAAGTTCTTTAAGGATGTTAGGCATTACTTTTGGGATGACCCCTACTTGTTTAGAATTGGTGTGGATTAAGTGATTAGATGATATGTTCACGGCCAAGAAGCCTTTGATATCCGTACGGCTTGCCATAATGGACCCACCGAGGGACATCATGGTGCGAATTACACCGCTAAAAAAGTCTTTGATTCCGGTTTCTATTGGCCGACAGTTTATCGCGATGCCCATGACATAGTGAAGTCATGTGACTCATGTCAACGTCAAGGAAAAATCTTGCAAAAAGATGAAATGCCTCAAAATGCAATTCAAGTATTCGAGATCTTTGACGTGTGGGGCATCGACTTTATGGGACCATTCCCGTCTTCTCGAGGGAACAAATACATTCTTGCAGCCATTGATTATTTGTCTAAATGGGTTAAAGCAAAAGCACTACCCACTAATGATGCTTGAGTTGTCGTTAAAATTTTAAATCTCTCTTCGCTCGATTTGGAACTCCTCGTGCTATGATTAGTGATCGTGGTACCTATTTTTGCAATGACCAATTCGCGAAGGTCATGCTTAAGTATGAAGTTACCCACCATCTTTCTTCCGCATATCATCCACAAACGAGTGGACAAGTGGAGGTTTCAAATCGTGGTTTGAAACGTATCTTAGAAAGGACCTGATGTGGTAAAAACAAATTTAATACACTTATAGTATTACTCCCGTAAGAATTCTTTCCAAAATACTTCTCAACCAAGAGAAATATAAGGTAAAAATCTCACTAAAGAAAACACAATTTGTATATTTTTATCCGGGAAGTACTTTTCCTCGGGTCGTGTCCCAACGAAATCGTGAATTGAGAATTTAGGAATAATTCGGATTCGAGTTAAGAATGGTAAAGGATTTTTAAACTTTTGATTACACTACAAAATATAATAGCATAAACTCAAAACAAAAGAATAGCACGAAATTTAAATGTACAAAACGTAATAATGCGAGCTAAAACTGAAATTTAAAATCTAAGGCACAACTTTTAACAAATTTTATACCTAAAAATCACAAATTTAAAATGAAAATTTTAGGAAAAAGAATTAGAATTTTTTAACTATTTTTGTATTTTTTATGATTTTTCTAAGAAAAAGAAATTATCTAAAGTCTATTTTAATTTCTAGAAAACTCTAAATCTAAATGATAAAAAATAGAAAAATGGTTTTAAGATGCTAAAAGAGTGCAGAAATTTAATAGAACAAAAAGCCCCAAATTTTATTACCTAATTGAACACTAATTTGAACAATTAAAACTAAAAACCTAATTTCTTAAAACTAATTTCTAAAATTTAAATCTATTTTATTTATTCTAAAAAGGACAGGGTAGGAAATGTAAAAAGGGAAAGAACAGGGTAGGCGGGCAAAATATGGGAAATTTACACTCTAGTTAAAACAGGTAACCCTGAAGTTTAAGAAAAGTACGAAACAAACCCTACGTTATTTTTTATTTTATTATTTTATGGCTTAATTTTGGGCTTATTGAAAAATGAGTCAGCAAAAACCTTCTAAACTACAAACTTAAAGGAACACGCTTATACTCCTTACACACATTAATAAAAGGCAACTTTGATCTTTAGAGCCCATCATCTATAAAGCTAGATAAATTAAGCAGCAATTTGTTATCTGTCACAGAAACTAGGTGTTTTATGAGAACTTTTTTCCGCGATTTTAGCTTCTAACAGTTAATTTCTAGAGTGAATCTAAACCAAATGTGCTTTGCTATGTTATACTCTACAACATTAATAAAGGCAACTTGAACTTTTGACAACTCAATAAGCTAGAAAATAAGCCACTTGTTATCTGACACAAAATTAAGATGAAAAAGTGCAAGGTTTTCTGAAACTATTTTAAAGCTTTTTTCAAATAAGCTAAAAAGGTTATCACTAAACTTTAGATGCTGAGATTTTGGAAATAAGCTACACTAAATATCTAAAATCAACCTAGATAAAAGTAATTTGCAAATTCAAACTAGAAATTTTAAACTTCAAAATGAGTTAATGGCTAAATATCAAACTACTGCTAAGTGATGTTGCTGATATGTTTGGCTGCTGATGTGGTTTGCAAAAGACTAAAATGCAGGATATAGTACCACTTTAGAAACTCCTAAACTATCTCAATTCATGTATTTACATCCATTTTAACCAAGTTTTAACATCCTTGCACTAGAAATTACTTAAACTTCAAATTTTACTTATAGTCAAAACTGTCCTGGTGCAAAACTCAAGTGTTTAAGCTCTAAACTTTTAAATTCAACAATCTAACTTCTAAAAGCAGTTTAAAAACTTATAATATGCCCTAACTCAGCTAAAGGAAAGTTTAAAACAAATGTGTCTTGACTTTAATAGTCAAACACAGCCTAATCCAAACACACCTTAATGAATTCTGTTCAAACTATTTTTGGCTTAACAACTATTTAAACTCTAAAACAGCTTAAACCTAATATCTACTTCTACTAAAAATGACTTAATAAAACTATGTGAGCTATAAAATCTATAGCTTATTAGTAAAAACAAGCTAGTTACTCTAATAGGTTTAAACTACTTAATGACAGAATTATATAAGAAAGTGAGATTATTCAAACTAAATCTAATGAAAACTAGAAACAGCTAATTACAAAGCTTAAACAACATGATTGCAGAGAATTAAGCAAACTTTGAATAAAAATAAACAAATATTAAAACTCAAATTAAACTAAAATGAAACTAAGAAAATAGAACCTGAAAGTCATGGAGTCTCAGCACTTAAGCCACTCTATCTGAGTGAGTGGCTTATAAAGCTTGAACCTAATGGCACCTTGCCTCTAAACCTTAATAAGCTAGAATTTAGCTTATTTCTCCTTTTGCTTCCAATATGAACTCAAAACTTCTCAAGTGATCATGTTTAGATGTAAAATGAGTAATATGAGTAAATGAATGCTTAAGAAACAGAATTTGACTAAAATTGAGCTTATGAGAAAGAATAAGCTCAAATGAGCTTATTTAGAGCTTATTTGATGAAATCGACTTAAACTTGAAAACAAATGATTAAGAAACGTGTAAACTGAATTGTATTACTGAATTGAAGAAGTACAAGTTTAAAAGAAGAGATTACAAGAGCTTTAAAGCTAAATGCTAAAATTTTGAAAGTAAATGCTTATTACAAGAGAATTACAAATTGAAAATTTAAAACAGAAAAACACACACTAAAAATTGAGACCTATGTGTGCTATTTATAGAGAATTGGGAGAGAGGAGGGAAGAATTCTTGAAACTTCCAATCAATCTCAATCGTTGATCACTTTTGGATCATTTGTAGCCGTTGGATGAGCTTGGTGAGGTGTCCTGGCCAATGAGCTGTTGACACGTGGTCGTTTATGATTGGGGAGTGGGTTGTGAACGAATTTAAGTGAGTATAGAGGAGCGGGGGTGGGAAAAATCGTGATTGGTGTGTAGAAAATTGGCGGGAAAAACTGTTTTGGCAGTTAGGGTTGTTACGGGAAACGCGGTTGTTTGTTTGAAAGTATGAGAGGTTGTCACTTTTGATCCCTGTGTTTGCTCCGCCCAATTGTAGTGTAAAAGGAAGTTTGAACATGGCAATTTTGGCCCTTGTGTTTCTATTCTTCTTTTTTTTCTTCTTTATAAAGCACTTTTCCTCTTTTGCAACTTTGGTCCTTGAATCTTTAAAACTTCAAATGGCCTTTTAAACTTTGAAGACTTGTCATAATTGGTCCCTAGCTTCATTATTTTGACCTTTGACTTCCTCTCTTGCTGTATCGGGCTGATCCGGCTTTGATCTCTGGCTGTTTCTTCACTCTTGTTCTTGTCTCTTTCGTTCTTTGTCGGTTTTTGATCGTTTTTGCTCCTTTTTGTCTTTGTAATCCTTTCCTGCACAATTAGACACAAAAGCACACTTTTTCTATTCTTTTGGCATTTTCTTGGCTTTTATTTGGCAAAATCCCGGGTAATTTAATATACAATTTAGCAAATATCAAAATCGAATGGGAGTTAACTAGTCAATTGGACCTTTAGACTGGACCTAAAAATATTATTGGGCTTAATGGGCCAAAACTAGAAAGTATGGCCCAAACCGCTGTCAGGCAGTTTACCAAACCGCCATGAAGTGGTTTGGGCAAACCGCTGTGAGTAGACAGTGGTAAACTTCTGATACGTAGATCACCAAACCGCCATGAAGTGGTTTGGGTAAACCCTCATGAAGCAAATCCAAACCGCTACGAAGCGGTTTGGACAAACCACTGCGAAATGCTTTGGACAAACCGCTATGCTATTCGATTGATAAACCACTACGAATAAAATATTATTAAATATTAAAAAGATTAACATTTTTCATTAAACCACTGTGACCAAACCGCTGTGAATATTTTATTGGTATTTAATCAAACCGCTGCCGAATAGAAAATAATTGAAATAACGGTTTGAATATTTTAATATTAAAGGTATATTTGACCAAACCGTTGCGATGCAGCGGTTTCCCTGTTGAATAAAATATTAACAAAAATAAGCAAACCGCTATCTAGAATATGAAGCAAACTGCTGCTTAGAATAATCTAAGCAAACTATTAAGAAGAATCTCAAATGGTAAACCGCTGCTTAGATTTGTCAAAGCAAAATGTTGCCATGATCCACAATTATTTTCTACTGCTAACACCTAGCCTAACCATCAGTCTAGTGTCTAGATGATCTAGTGCTATCTTGTCTAAGGGCGGAAAACCCAAATGTCTCATCAACATACGCCTCCAACTCCTAAGTTCCCCCGAGTATCATCACGATCCCTACGAACTGACAAAATCTCCTTCCGGTGAATGAGACATTATGAGTCGCAGACTGTTCAGACGATCCCTCTCGATTTCAAACATAGCACGTACCTTGAGGTTCTCCAACCTCGAACTCTCAATCTTCTCCGATCATCCCAGCTCTTCTCCCCTAAACTTTCAGCTGGATCGGCCTCCAAAACCCGTCTCTGTACTGTATCAATTATCGACAAATCCCTTTTAGTAGAACCTCAGACAGTATGATGTAGAAGTCAGCCACGCTCATCCAAGTCAACCGGCATTTCCTCGAATTGACCTAAACAATGCACATCCCTAGGTGCTAGAGAATCAGAAGGAATCCTGCCAGCTTGCTCTACAGTCTCCTCCTAACTTTCGATGGCCGTATCAGGTCGATACCTACACCTCATCCGTGTCTCCAGCACTGGTCGGTCGTCAAGCCTCTATACTCCTCGGTGTCATCCCTAACATCCCTAGGGTCAATCTCAGCATGATCTCTAACATCATCCCCATCACCAATACCTAACTCCATATCAACCTTAGTCTCTATAGGATCAATCTCGGTATCCTTCTCTATGCTAGCCTCAAATGAATATGAATCTCTGAACCTCTTACGAGGTGGTAAGAGATCAGCACGAGTAGGAGCTAATGATCTCATAACTGGTGTAGATGATGGTACAGAATGGTGTAGATAATGGTACAGAATCAACCAGGGATCTACATCTCTTGCAAGATGGTCCAGCAAAATGTGAAGGTAAATGCAGTGGTCTCTCTGATGAATCTTCTAATGATGACTCTGATGTAGTCGGTGGATACAAAGTAGATAATAGAGCAGCACACCAATGAAGAAATGCCTCACTATGTCATGGTGCTCTCCTCAGAGAGTAACATAATCTAGGTGGTACATCTCTAGTCGAAGATCCAGCATGAGCCTGATCTGGTGCATTCAAACCCGAAGAATGAACTGGCAAAGAATCCGAAGATAAACTAGAAAAAGATGGGCGGTAGTCTAAAAAATGAGGTGATACACGCCTCCATGCAAGTCTACGAGCAAGAATAGGTCTAACTCTTTTCCTCGCAGTCAACAACTTACGCGGCCCATTAAGATGGGTGCGGTAAGGTCACCAAAGGGAATAGCCTCCCGGGGTTATATAAGAATCGCTGACTGTCAACGAATCCTGGTCGAGGCAGTAACAGGAGCAATAGGAAACTCAGATGATGATGATGGACGTGATGCTACCTTGCTCCTCCAACGAGCAACAACCATCACATACGGATCCTAAGAAGGTGGTCCATCAGAAGAATCAGGAGCCTTAGAAGAATCGGTGCATAAGAATAGTGAAATAGCTGGTAGCAAGGAAATATGCTCTGGTGAAGACATCTTATCTGGTGAATCAGAATCAGAATCCGAATAGGGAACCAAGCCACACAATCCAGTGGGTGAAGCGATAAGAGTCGTCTCAACTACAGAAGCGGTAGATGAAATAACAGGAGCAATAGCAGAAGTCTCTGGAGCAACCACAGAAGTGGAAGGAATAACAATAGGAATATCACCAAAATAAATAACCCGAGAGGGCGGTGATCCCACACTCTTATCCGAAGAATCAGAAGAAATAACATTAGCTGAAGCTGCCATGATCTGCACAAGTAAGAGTTTATATAAATCTCCTTTATATGAAACCATGCAAGGCATAAAGAAACGATGAAATGAATGGCAAGGTAAATATGGCAATATATAATAGCCTTAAGTATATATAGAAATCATATATATATGTATAGCAAGGATAGACAACATGTAAGCACAGATAGAGGCACATAGGATCACATACTGGTTATAGACCAGACCTAGTATAACTATTTGGTTCACTATAACCTTGGCTCTGATTACCAATCCGTCACACCCCTACACGGGGCCTGGACAGAATACGTGTCCGAGGGCGTGACGTCATAACAATCCGAACACAAAGCGATAAAGAACGACCACTAATCATGGACGTTTGAAAAAGTTGTACTCGTTGCATAAAGAAAATTAATTTAAGTTTTACAACCGATTATATGAGAGTTAAACGTAGCGGAAGCATAACAAGGTTTGACAATGACAACGAGTATGTAAATAGATAAGTCTTGAAATTGGCGAAGTCACATAGCACATAGACTCCAATTAGCATCAAGAATCAAGCCAGTTAGTACCTGAGAGTAAATCATGTTTATAAAATTTTTCTTTGTTTTTTTGACCCTTTTTCATCGTCTTTTTAGTCAAATAAAGTTGGTGAAATCATTTATGTTTTAAGTTTAGTACAAGAGTGGCCACATGATATTCAAATGTATGCGCTACTATATAACAGATACAACTTCACATAAAAAATAGTATGTACTAATTCGCTAAGCTCATGACACCGTTGCTATTACATTAGGGGCAGTTCTTTATCATGCCACACATTGTATCCTGCCCTTAATGGTGTCCCAAACCAAAGACCACACACAACGCACTACCAACATGTCATATATTTGGTTTGTTCCTTCGTAAGTTGGGAACCAAAGCAGATAGGGATTAATTAGTCCTTATAGTTCTATTTATTCAGTCATGCTATTAACTCATTTCAATTTTGGCCATAGGTGTAGTAACGGTTCAATGATTAGTTTGGCCAATAGTGTTTGTAAGTAATTGGGCAAATCATAAACATGTAAATATACGTTAAGAACTTGTGTCCAATTTTTAAAAGCAAAACAATGTTTCTCACCCCCAAAGTATAAAGCATTTGTAAATCGGTATAATAACGTGGGGCTATGAATACTTAAGCAAGTGATGTGGATTCGATATCTACGAAGAAGAAATAAAGCCGAAGGATCCTTCACGCGACCTAAATAAATGTAGCGTCTTAGGAAAAACGAAAGATAACCGAACTTGTACGATAAACTTTCAGAAAAAGACATCCATATGTTTTCCTTTTGTTTGTGCTTTAGTGTATTTAAATAAAGTATGAGTAAATTAATATATCGAGTTTTCTCGTTAAGTTCTCGACGGTTTTTCCGAAAATTGCATTTTTAGTATATTTTATTTTGGGTAAGTTTTTAGTTTCGGGCCGTTAATACCGTCCCCTATAACAGTTGATATATTCATTATTTCTAAACGCATATTTCGACCTAAACGCTTTTAACCATGATGTTCACTAACTAATATGTTTGTTAAATTCCATATCATTTTTTTACGAAAATCCTACATTTTTCTTAGTCTCGACATCTCATAAATATGTTCATGACATTTCTAATGTTTTAATTATTATCTTAAGGTTCTATATGTTTTGGTGAAGGTTTACAAAAGCCATAATAAGCACGAAAGTGTCGTAAAACCTTATTTATTTATCCCAACAGCAAACGACTTATTTGTTTTTTCAAAAAGTGTTTCAATTTTCATTTCTCCATATTTGGCCGTTTAAAGTCCGTTTTTAGTGTTTAATACTACGGAAATCTATCTTACACGAAACCGTGCTATCTAAAAAATTCTTTTTGACTATTGAAAACATTTTTAAGTGTCCTACAACCTCATTTATATTTTCAATCAGCAACCTATCTTTTTGGAAATGTGCCATGGACTTAACCATAGTTTCAACCATAAGACCGCCATAGTGTATAGTCCAACCTAACTTCTTTTTCACCAAAACTAACCAACAAAACCACTCTTAATCTATCCTAACAGCATCATATCTGTTGTTGCAACCCACTTTTTAACTCATCTCACCATAGCTTATAAAACAACAAACATAATACTTTCATTTTTATAAAAGTTGTCAAGATATTACTTACATTTCTTTTATAAAGTAAAAACACATGGATCTTAAACTTGAACCCATATTCATAAGAATTAAAAGAAATAAAACAAGTGATGGGTCAGAATGCTTTACAGAATCAGCGACAGAACCAAGTAGAGATTCACAAGATTTATACCAAAATGACAGATCTATTAAACCACTTATAAAATTAGAAAAACCCTAATTTTATAACCTTGAGAAAACCTTTGGAAATCAACCAACCAATACTTGGATATACCTTAGAAACCCTTGGAAATGAACTTAGAACACTTGGATCTTTAGTATGAATCAATAGATAATTGAACCTATAAAGGGTGTTTGGGCCATGGGTTAGCAAGAAGAGAGGGAGAGAAGAGATTTTTGTTGTTGGCTTTGAAATGAGATGATAACCTAAGTTGTAATAGGAGATGTATTTATAGGATGAAATTTAGAGTTTTAGGGTAAGAGTTATTGACTAGTCAACATACGCACACTTGCCAAGTGTGTGTGCCGTGCGTATGGTGCCACAAAGGGGGAAAGAAAAATGGCTTGAGCCACTAACTAGTCACAAGTTCAAGTATGTTAGACTTAGATCAAAATCACTAGTCAAATGTGTAAGAGTTCACATGTTTGAGGTTGAATGGGATGTCTACACATGAGAGTGATACTCTCATGTGTCACTTTCTATACGTGCATGCACACTATTTTTGGGGGTAGGATTTTTTCAAAATAAGATGCCTTTTAATTAATTTAGGATGCATGGTGATGTTGTTATGGTTTAGGCGTCCAACATGTCAAACAAAGGGAGGTGAACGAAATTTTTAGCATTACAATGCTTGACGGATGATAACTTGAGTTTACACAAAAATTTTGCGGGTTTCTAGGGTTCCGTTTGGTCAAAAACGCGAAAAACGCAATTTAAAAGATAAAACCTTAAAATTAATATCGAAAGTGATTAAAAATCATGAAGCACTTAGAAAAGTTAAAATATCTCATATAAGGCCTAAATTAATTAATAACCGATGTCGGGACGTGCCCGATGACGTTTTTTTTTCAGATTTGCACGGTTTAACTTCCTGGTAAACTGTCAAATTCAAACGTAACATGTAAAAGTCAAAAATATTAATCGGAAAGGTTTAAAATATTGACCTGAAATTTACGAGGTATGACATCATCACTTTCGGACATTGATGTTTCATCAAATTCATCGATATGTTGAGGACTTACAGTAGGTTTAGAGAAATCTAACTTAGATGTTAGAGCATCATTGTAGGCAATGGCTGGGAGCTCTTTCTCAAAATCTTTGAAGTAGTCGAATTCATAAATTAATTGAGTAGGTTCCGATGTCTGAAAACAAGGCATATTAACTTTCTCATATCATTTCCGAATCCACCCCCCCCCCCTTTGTAAATCGTTTAAGCAAATTATTTTATAAGAAAATAAACTTTTGTCATAAATTACCATGTAATCTTCATCGTCGGATTCGTCAAACGATATTCTAAAGTCAATTTAATTATCGTTAAGAGGACTTACCGTGGGTTCACATGAGAGTGCTACTTTAGATGTTAACGCGTCATTAAAGACTATAGATGGGAATTCAGTTTCAATAGATCTAAGGTCGTGAATGTCTTCATCATACCAAATCTTACCATACATAGCAGTTTCTTAATTATACACCTGATCAAGCCTACGAGATTTTTTTTCCTCAATCTTGATATACTCTTCCATAGTAATGTTGGGGTCGTCCATATTAACCTGTAATAAAATAGCTAGGAAAGAAACCGGTGAAATAGACAAATACGCCGTATTCAGTAAACTAAATACGACGTATGGATGTTTAGAGTCGAATATGCTATATTGGTTTAGAAAAAATTTATATGTCGTATCCAATAAATTGAATACCCCGTATTGAGTATTCGACTCAAAAAAATTACAGCGGACTGTAATAATGCAGAAAACACACAAACACACAATATGCAAAAATATACAATGCAAAAAAAATTAAACACACAAAAACAAACACATACAAATATGCAAATTAATCTAAACTAAATCTAAACTAAACTAAAACACTAATAAAAACAAGAATTAAACAACTTTACTCCCCGACAACGGCACCAAAAACTTGATGTGTTGTCATTGTAGGTTATAGTTACCTAATCAAGTTTTACTATTTATATTTTGCAGACTTAACCTAAAACAACACTTTAACGGGCAGTGTACCCGATCAGTTGTAGTTTCGTTGGTAAGTACGATGTCGATCACTAAGAGCGAGAGCATTAATTCCTAATTCTATCAGTATTTTAGTTATCTAAGTTAGTACTAAATTAATCTAGTTTATGTTAAACATAAGATAATCCTAAAACTAACGCAAGGAGGATTTTCAGCCTAAGAGACCTGTTGATCCCAATAAACAGATCTTAAACTCCTTAGCTTGATATAAGGTTTAGTATCCTTAGATAAATCCAAAGGTACTAAGATTGAAACTTTGAGAGTATATATAAACTATGCGAAATCTAGTTTATACCACTAAGAAAAATAATAGTAATGTGTGTATGACAAACAGAATTACAACCAAAATAATAAGCTTTAATATATTAATACGAACACTCTTTGATAGTGTTAGGGTTTACAACCTTGAAGCTATGACAATGACTCATTTTTGGTACATTGAATTCTATACCCTAGGACCTCCTTTTAAACACCAAAGAGTCCTACAAGGCTTACAATACTTTCATAAGTTATCATGATCTTTTAAACAAATAACTTATACATATCTTTTACAAAAATAACTCAATACTTATCTTCGTAAGTATTCTTGTTCTCCAATCCTTTTCTCATGTCTTTATCCATTTGACTAGTAGTAACTTTTCATGACAGTTGTAATCTTCAGCAGTTTAAAAAAAGTAGCATTAACTTTTGAACTAGCAGCACTAACTGAGCACAAGCAGCATTAACTACTTAGAAATTTATTCTAGCAGTACTAACATATACTAGCAGTACTAAATTTTATACTAGTAGTAGTAACTACTTAGTATATTTTCAGTTTATCTTGAGGCAACTCTTAAATTCTTACTAGCAGCAGTAGTTTATACTAACAGTACTAATTATACTAACTGTAGTAACTTCTAGTAGTATTGTAACTTTTATACCACCAGTACTAACTACTAGCATATTTTCTTAGTATTTCCTAGCTGCATCTAAGTATGCTTGACTAACCTTAATTCATACATGCGCTTTAAGTAGTAACTCTAAGAATCATTTTGAAGTCTTTTAAATCCAACAATCCTCCCCTAAACTTGATGTTCATCTTCTGAATCTTCAAGTTTCTTCATTAAAAAGTCTTCATCACTATCAGGAGGATGCATTCAAACACTTCATTGACCCTTTTCCTGGTTTATCATAAGCTTGAGTAGTTGATAGCATATCTTATTCCAATAATCAGCTTGAAGTTTCTTGTTGTGGCACTATTTGTGTTGTTATTGGTGTGAGGGGGATATCTCTTCTCAACTAAACATAAAGACTTTGTAGATTTTTTTAAACCTTACTAAAGTGCACTTCATCAGTTATCAAACAGCTTTTTAAACTAGTCACTTTGTATCCCTACTGTAGGACTCTCTATTCTTCACTCTTTATGTCAGTTCAATTCTTTTACTTTCAAAATCTCCCCATAACACTCTTTCATGTCATCTACTAAACTTTAAACGGCTTGTTTCTCATGTTTAGCTTTAACTAACTTCCAGAGGGGTCTCCATGTCTTTTCTATCAATACCATTAATAGCATCTTTATCATTGATGAATACTTTTTGTGCTTCCTTCTGCCATTATCAATTTAATAAGTATCCCTTCATTCCGTTTTTTATCAATCTTGTAGTCAACAATCACTGGAGGCTTAGTAGCTAGAGGTATAGCATCAATTGTTACCTCATTGTCTTTAACTATCTCAATATGCCTTTTCATCTCTGCTTCCTCTTGATCATCATCACTCTTTTGCTTCTTAGTCTTTTCCTATTCTAATTCATCACCTGCACTTTTAGAACTACCTTCTGCTTTTGTCTTACTGCCTTTCACCAACTCTGAGTTCATATCAACAAAAGTGTTTACCCTTTTCATCTCTTTATCAAACATTTCATGGATTTCATCATAGCTTTTGCTCTTCAACTGACCATGTTTGTATCTAGCCATATTCTTCAAATAGGTGGACATTTGATTTCTATTTTGTGCCTTAGCTGGTGGCTTGATCCTTTTCTCTTGAGCTCTTAATGCTGCAAAGTGTTTCTTTCTCTTCTCTAAGAGTTCTACAAAAAAATTTGACTTTTCTTCAATACTCAATTGTTCTTGTTCTTCTGTTTGCATTTGTTGAGCCAATTGAAAGTCAGCATCCATCATAGCTTGTGTGTTATCCCATGATTCAAGTAAAGGTATGTTGGCTTCTTCTTCCTTTTGCCTTGCAAGCCTCTCTTCTTCAATAAGTTCAGCTTGCAACTGAGCTTTAAGATTTCTTGCCATTTCTTCAATAAGAGAAACTTGATCTTTCTTCTTTATAGGTACTTCAGGCACCACCATTATTCCTTTACCTTTGTCTTTAGCCTGTGGAAGTTGTGATGCTTGTAAAGAAGATGATGTTGTTTTGAATTCACTTGGCTCTTGAATCTTCAACCCCTTAGCTTGGGTCATTGTAGTTGTAGTTGTTTTGTGAAGCTATGTATACAACTTTAGGTTTAGCTGCTTTGATTTCTATCAGAGTTTGAGCTAGAGTTAACTCATTAATAGTTGTTGTTGGAGCATTGATAGTAGTAACTTCTACATATAGCTAGTAGTATCTATTTCACCTAGCAGTTAGTATTAGTTCAGTTGCACTTACACTTCCTTTTCTGCATCATCTTTTTCATGCTCTTCTCTACTTTATTGTATCAAACATCAGGTTTTCATCATTCATTCTTGGAGTCTACATCACTAGAGTTACTTCTGCATCAGCATCAAGATTAGCAATTTTCCTCCCCTGTTTGGATGCATCCTCTTGAGCACCTAAACTGGCATCATTAGAGGATTCTACCCTGCTAGCTAATCTAACCTTCCTTAATCTCTTAAACCTTGATGTTCTTGACTTCTTTCTCTTTTCTACACTCTTTACTCTTTTCTTCAAGCTCTCAATCTCTAAATCTTGATTAGATTTTGTAGTTTTTTTTCCTCCTGGCAGAAGAACTCTTGAGTATAATTGGTTACATAAGATTCATCAATTCAATAAGTTTCATTCTATCCTCACCACTTTGAGGTGGATCACAAGAAAGGGTAGATACATAAGGCCTCATCAGGAGTCTCTTTAGTAGTTGCTCTATAGGAGCACTATCTTTCCTCTGTTTTCTCCTTGACTTTTTCTTTTGAGGTTTGGATGATGATGGTTGAGAAATAATCGGTGTCTATTGAGAATCAGTAGGAATGTCTGAATCTACACCGCTTCTTGATTTGCTTGAATCCATTATTATTGCAAACAGAGGGTGGTAATCTCTAGAAAAATTTTTTTTCTTCTCTCTTTTTGTTGGCAAAGATTTTCTTTATGTGTGGAGATTCAACTAATTCTTCTTTTGTAATGTGACATATCACCAAGCATTCGTTTGATTAATAAACACTTTGACCCATATGTGGATACATCTGAAATTTAACCCCTCCCTCTAAGTGCTTTTTCCATAGCATCAAAAATAACTTTGACAGGTTAATTTTTGGGTATTTGTGGACAAGCATTATAGATTGCTGGAGGCACATAGTTCTACTGAATTTGTTCCGATAAGCCAGTAGAGTCCATGGGATCCCTTCCATCTTTGGATCCCCTTCCATAAGCTCAAATCCCAAATAAGACAAGGTTTAACTGATTTTAGAGTTTAAGTAAATTTAAGGCTTATTTAAGCTCAAATTCAAGCTTATAGACTTTAATGAGCTTATGAGAAGCTTATAGAAGCTTTTGGTACAGTGGCTAACATATGAGATTATTGAAAATTTAGAGGATTTTTGACAGATTATTTAAAAGCAAAACGTACATTCATTAATAAAAGCTTGATTAAAATATTGAAAAGAAAATTACAATTCTTAATGAAAAATTTATTAAGCTAAAACTATTTCCTACTTGCTACTCTCTACGTTCTCCTCCCCCTGTGTGTGTGATAGTGAGGGCTATTTATAGCCTGCTGATGAATCTTCTAGGCCTTTGCTTGCATCACAAATCTCTGCCATTCATTTTCCCAATCATTGGATCAACAATAATAGCCCTTGGATCAAAAGATGCACACACGGATTGCCAAGCTATCATTCCTTTGATGTGATAGCTTGTGCTAGTTATGTGAGTGATAATAAAGTAAAACCCGTCTTCTTTTGTGCTTTCTCTACATCCATGTGGCCATCTAGCTTGAGTGAACCAATAAGAGTTCTTGATTTGACATAATTAACCTTGCCATTATGTTGTACTTCACTTGAATAGTCTTTTGTACCCCTTAATTGTGAAAAACCCTTTGTTTTGACTGTAGGTAACTTTGGAGGAGACGATGAATAGTATTCATTCTTTCTCGCTTGTTTTAACTTAAAGTGGGTAAACAGGATTTAAACTTTGGCCTAACGATAACTTAGGTCCCTGTCTTTGTTTATTGAAAGGTGTAGTGTTAAAAGGACTTTTATAAATGGCATAAATGGTCCTTGTGGTTTTATTAAAAGGGTATTGGGCTAGGTAATGGGCTTTTGCGCTAGTTATGGATCCGGGTAGGGAATTTAAGGGTTTAAGGCCCATTTAGAGTTTAGGGATCATTTGTGTAACATTTGAAACTTAGAGTGACTAAAATGAAACATTTGGGATTTGTCCTTTAGTGAGTGACTTTGACTTTGATTATTTTGACTTTCTTTGACTGAGGTTTGACTTTTTCTGGCTTTGGCTTTGAATCTTTTGCTTCTCTTGTGCTCTTTCGTTTCCCGTGTCCGTGTTTGCCCGTTTTTGAATTTGTTCTTGTGATTTTTGTCTTATCCGTACCTGCACACCCAAAACACAAAAAAGTATATTTTTGTCATTTTTAGTCTATTTTGGGCTTAATTGGGCTATTTTAGGTATAAACGGATATGTGTATTTCACACATATCAGTGATCCTTTTTGCTTGCCTAGGTTTGTGTGTCTTTTTGGGTTGAGATGATGATTAAAACAATGATTGGTTCTTTATTAGAGTGTTGAGCAGGTGTGGATGTATGTTGGGGATCAGTGGGTTGTTCTGACCCTTCACTCACTGCTGCTTAATGTTACATTCCCTTTCATCAAATCTTAATTAACCTTCCCTCAAACAATACTTTAGAGATTGAGTAATCCAATGCTAGCAATTAGAAAGTTAAAACTGCTAACATCAAAAGCCTTTATGAGAAGATCTGCAACATTGTGGTCTGTGTAAATCTTGATCACTTAAATCAACTTCTTCTCATAAGAATCTTTGATGAAATGGTGCCTAATCTCTACGTGCTTGGTTTTAGAGTAAAAAACTAGATTCTTCACAATATAAATGATGCTTTCATTATCAATGTAAATCTTGGTGTTCATGAAGTTGAACCCATAATCAAGCATTTGATTTTGAATCCATAACACCTGCCCACAGTAATTAGCAGCAGCAACCTACTCTGCCTTAGTAGTAAAGTTGGAAACTATAGTCTGCTTCTTGCATTGCCATGAAATCAATCTTTTTCCAAGAAATTGACAACCTCCTGTTGTGGATTTCCTGTCTAAGCTAGCTCCAACATAATCACTATCAGAAAAATCCTCCAAGTCAAATGGTAAATCTCTAGGTTACTAAAGGCCCAAATTAGGTTGACCTTTCAAGTATTTAAAAATTCTCTTCACAGCATGAATATGTGAAGTCTTTGGTGTAACTTGGAACCTTGCACAAGCACAAACAGCAAACATTATGTCAAGCCTAGAAGCTGTTAAGTACATCAATGATCTAATCATTGATTTGTATAAATGAACATCTACATCTTCAGCTTCTTCATCCTTAACCAATGCCTTATTAGTCTCTATTAGAGTGCTTGCTGTCTTCACAGTGGCAAAATCAAACTTCTTTAATATTTTAGCCGCATATACGTCTTGACTAATGAAGATTCTATCATCCTTCTGTTGTACTTGCAATCCTAAGAAGAAAGTAAGTTCCCCATAGAACTCATCTGGAATCTCTTGTGCATCAAACCTTCAAACTCATCACATAAAGACTTCTTTGTGGACCCAAAGATGATATCATCAACATACACCTGTACTAACAAGATATCACCTTTGTCCTTCTTGATGAACAAAGTCTTATCTATAGTGCCTCTTCTAAATCCATTTTCAATTAAGTAGGTAGACAAGGTCTCATACCAGGCTCTAGGAGCTTGATGTAGACCATATAAAGCTTTTTCTACCTTATACACTTTGTCAGGGAAATGTGGATCTTCAAAACCAGGAGGTTGACACACATATACCTCCTCTTCAATAGTACCATATAAAAAGGCACTCTTTACATCCATCTGGTACACAATAAACCCCATAAATGATGCATAGGCCAAAAATAACCTGATTGCTTCTATCCTAGCAACAGGAGCAAAAACCTCATCATAATCAATTCCTTCTTCTTGAGTATAACCTTGTGCAACCAGTCTTGCTTTGTTTCTGACTACAATTCCTCTCTCATCTTTCTTATTTCTAAAGACCCATTTGGTTCCAATTGCCCTCTTGCCATTAGGTAAATCCACCAGAGTCCAAACCTTTTGAAGTTTAAATTGCAGAAGCTCCTCTTGCATTGCCTCTACCCAGCTTGGATCTGCCAAAGCTTGAATCACCTTCTTGGGTTCTTTTTGAGAGAGAAAACAGGCAAATAAGCAGTTTTGATAATCTTTGTGATTTGTTCTCCTCTGCTTATTAATGTAACTAACCATAGCATGTTCATCAGAAATCTTGGTCATTCTCCTTGTTTGAATAGCTGAATTTAAGTCTCCAATGATCTGGTCTTTAGGATGATCCTTGTCAATTCTGGTTGTGGGAATAGGACTGACATTCATGGTTGTTTCCAAGTTGTTGATGTCAGCTTTTGCACTCACATCTTCATCATCATAAGCATTACCAAAAAATCCAGTATCATCAATTGAAAATATATTTGGAACATGTGGAAGAGCAAATGCATTTTTAAAAGGAGAAAATCATTCAAATAGATTGTAACACCCCCATTTTGGACATATAGCAGCTGAAGCTAATCCTGGGTATTACTTCATGAATCACAGACACAATCATAGAAAACGACTCAAAAGAGACATTTTTAAAAGATACGTTATCATTCATTTAAAATCAGAGTTTTACAAAGGCAGGTCCCAAAATCTTAAGACATAAAATGTGAATGATAACAAGTTTTAGCCATCTTCAAGTCCATGCCACTCTATGCCATAAGTTGCTCAATTACCTAGGATAAACATGCATAAAAAGGGTCAACACAAAGGTTGAGTGAAATTCATAGGTTTGAAATGTAATAGTTGAATACAAGTTATCATAATGGAAATATTCGCATTGCAGGGACAATTATCATGGAAATATTATTATTGCATTGAGTACAATTTATTTATAGAAAAACAGTATTATTGTCCTTAGTTCATGAATCACGTATATAAACTTAATAGAACTGGAAGCCTCTACCCGAGACATACTAGGAGTCACTATTAAAAGAGATACTAGGAGCTATTATCCAAAGAGATATTGGGAGATATTACCCAAAGAGATATTGGGAGTCATTACCCGAAGACATACTAGGAGTTACTATCCTAAGAGATACTTCCATGTACTTAGGCAATAATATATTAGAATAGCATATGGTTTAGAAAACACTTGCATTCATGATTTATAGCATGTATCTCCCTTACGGGTTTTTGAAAACAGTTATAGTCATGTAATATTTAGAAATCCAATAAGTTATTTTATAGCATGTATCCCCCTCGGGGGTTTATAAAACATTTAAAAGATTGAAAATGCGAGGCTATGAACTCACCTTAATAGTATAGGGAAATTTGATTGATAGCAAAGGTATATGAAATGAAAGTAACGGCTTCATCACACGCAACCTGGCGTAATTTGTCAAGTCTTAGTTTGTTTTTTCAAAACATTATAAAGTATAATGTATATCTTTGATTCATTAATTTATGGAGTATTGTATCACTGTTCGGGCCATCATAATTCATAGGTCATTCAGTAAATGTTTGATGTAACACCCCCAAATTGGGTCGCAGCGGAATAAGGGTCCGGGGCGTGTTACTTCTCAGATCAATAACACAAGATAATATAAGAACGACCAAAAAGTCGTTTAAAACTGATACATTGGATTTAATAAAGCATGTGTTACAAAAGCCCAAAGCTTTACTTGTTTACTTGTTATTATTACAAAGATTTCCAGCCCATAACAGATATACAAAATGTAATGCGACTAAATCTTTAATGCATGACTTCAAAATATAACCACCAATGTATCCTTCGCACCTCGTGCTTAATGACCTCCTGAAAAACATTGCATTTAAAAACGTCAACATAAAGTTGGTGAATTTCATAGGTTTATGTAAATGTATATGCAGGACCGCAAGACTTTCCCAGTGATAATGCAACAGATGCAGACATCACAAAATGCCATTACGTTTTGTCTAAGCTCATGACACCGAAGCTCAACATAATTGAATACAATATATAAATATTGCCCGTGATGATGTTCAACCCATAACATCCAGTATCCGACATGATATACGTTCGTTTCTAGTGATAGCTAGTCACCCGAACGGGGAGGTCAATCCCAAATAGATCTATCTACAATCATTCGCGCTCACTTTCTAGTAATTGACAGTTCATGATTCATGGGCATAGTGGGTTATCGCTACTTAGGCAAAATTTAGGGTTTTAAAATGAAAACGCGTGGTTTTTAAGCTCAAATTCTTTCAAGGCTTAATAAAGTACTTATAATAATGTTAGATAAGCTTATTAGGATAGATTATAACAACATCTTACAAGTTTAGCTTATGGATTAAGTAAAAACATGAAATTAGGGTTTCATGAGCTCGGTTTGGATCAAAAAGGTAAAACACAATATTTTTGAGTTCAAAGCTTTAAAAATGGTTTGAGCAATATATATATGAACATTATAAGGGTATGGAAATAGAACGTGAGCTTATAGAACAGATTGAGCTTATGGATTTGAAAATGGGTCGAAATGGGTGATTTAGTACTCGTACGCCTAGAATAACAACTTCAGGGCTTCAAGACTTTGGTTTTCTTGGTTATTAGCTTCTATTCTAAGCTTAGGGACTTATTTTGATCTTCTATTGCTGCTATGGCAGTGTTAGAATTCCGTTTGTAGGTAAGAGATGAGATGTGGGGGAAGAAATGAAAGGTATGCTTGGTTCGACTATTTATAGGGGAGAAACCCCTTGTTGGCTAAGTTTTCTTGATAGATAAGGCTTATGAGTTGTATATGGTGACTAAGGGATGCTATGTGATGAGTATGGTGAGCTAAAATAGTAGCTAGGAAGTGTTGGAAGGTTTTTAGGGGTGTTTGGGTGTCACGGCTAGAAAAGGGACAACAAGGAGGTGATTTGTCTTGCTTGGTGGCCAAGGGTTGTGATAGAGGTGCTTGTAAGCTGCTTGGTGATGTCATGGTGTGGTCATGGAGGTTCTTGGTTGGTTGCTTGTGTTAAAAATGGGTAAAAATGGTCATAAAGGTGTATCGGGTTGGATTAGGGCTCGTTTACGGTTTTTAGGTTTTAATTTTGAGTTAGGGCTAGGGTTTAGGATAGATTAAGGTTTAGGATTAGTGTTAGGATTATGGTTTAGTGTTTAGGATTAGTGTTTAGGGCTTGGGATTAAGTTTTAGGGCTTAATTTTAAGGTTAAAGTGAAATTAGGGTTTAGGGTTTTGTTTTAGGGTTTAGGGTTTTTAAAATGTGTATAAGAGCTTAGGAGTAGATTAATTAGGGTTTAAAATGTGTATGTTATGTAGTACTTGTACAAAAGTGGTGGTAAAGAAACTAGAATGAAAACGGTGGTAAAACGGCTATTTTGGGAGTTATGCTTAATGACTTGTACATTATGCTTTTAAGGACTTGTACATTATTTAAGTGAGTTTAATCTATTACAATGAGATGTTATTATACTTGTACTATAAGCTTTGATTGCTTTTATGGTTGAATTTTATATGATACATCATATAGTTAGGGTTTAAAGGTAAACATTTAACATTTAAAGCCTGTTTTGATATAACGTTCTAAATGGTACATTATATAAGTAATGTACTTTATAGAAATGATATTAAGATATTGACTTGACATATTAGGATGTTTATATGATATAAACATAGATATAGATGGCATAAGTAGGTTGTGTGAGCTTGTTAACTTTAGAATGTAAACTATGATAGTAATGGAATGGAATGAAACAAAAAATTTATTCCCGTAAAAAAGTAGTACTTAACATAGTAAGTAGATATTACATTGATGAAATACTGGAAAATTATGGGTTGTTTATAGTCCCCCAACCTTACAGAAATCTCGTCCCAAGATTTAGTTGAGTGATAGAGTGATATTTAGAAATAGAAGTCCTTAGTTTTTGCAGTCCCTCTTTAGATGACCTACTTCGTTGCAAGTCTGACATTTGACAGTGCAAACTCCTGTGTGATGCAGGGTGCATCTTGTACATAAAGGAAGGTTTCCATGGTATCTTTTGGCAGGATAAGTCCTAATAGTTTCTTGTCTTCTATTCTGCTGGTGGTGGTTGTTATGGTTATTTTGGTAGTTATTATTGATGCGATTGTTGGAGTGGTTATTGTTGTTGCGATTATTAGGGTAGTTGTTGAGATTATGATTATTGTTGAGATCATGATTATTGGAATAGTTGTTGTTGTTAGGATTATTAGGATAGTTGTTGTTGTTAGTGGTGTTCCTTCTATCATCAAACTTTCGTTTGTGATCAGTGGTTTCTTATACATAATCACGCTTTAGTATTTGGTCCATTAGTATGTGAGCTATGTTGGTGGCTTCTTCCCGAGTCTGAGGCTTTAAAGCAGTAACGTTTCCTTCAATGCTTTAGGGCAGTCCCCAGATGAAAGCTTCCATGAGTTTCTCAATGTTTGGCACCATGTTTGGACATAAGACTAAAGCTATTCTTGGAATCTTTCTAAACGTAAGTCTTGAGATCATATTTCTTTTTAACAAGTCACGACCAAAAAAACGTCTCCATTTTTCTTGATTTCGGTCGGGCCAATAACTTCTTGGTCAAGAGCCTTTCA
Source organism: Tanacetum coccineum (assembly GCA_026074375.1). Lineage (NCBI taxonomy): Eukaryota > Viridiplantae > Streptophyta > Magnoliopsida > Asterales > Asteraceae > Tanacetum > Tanacetum coccineum. The sequence continues at coordinate 72,151 of BQNB010000557.1, read as the reverse complement.
ATTCAGTCTAGGTGACCTATTGGCTTTTTCTATTCTAATAGGTTGGGCGTAAATGCACACCAGGACAAGGACATCATCAGTCAGATAACCCAGTAGCCAAATGAAACTCTTCTCCACGCACACATCTTAGGAGAAAATACTAACCGATTCAGTATGTTTAAACCAATGGATAAGGCCAACAGCTCCTTCTATACCATTGAAGTAGAAAGGTTGACAGTTTATGAATTCTTTGTAGTTTCCTCATTTGCTAACAGGAGTTCTCGTTAGGTCCAATAATCCATTGGAAAGTCGGCATTTGCAATGAGCAGCAGCTTGTGCTTTTAGGCTACAGTAATACCATCAGCATTTAGTTGCCTGCTGCATCCTGAGTCTGGCTTGGTGTTTGCAATGTTGAAGACCCTTTTGGAGGCATTCTATATACAAGACAACACAGAATGAGAATCCATAAAAGGATATAGTTGTATCAAAGATTAAGGTATAAGAATAGAAAGACTTATGATCATTCTTTGATATATCAGGAAATTTTAGAAATTAATACGTTGAGAGATAGACACAGGAATAATGGAATGAGTGATTTAGTGTTTCTAGATACAAAGGTTTTGAGAAAATCAGATGGTAAGAGAATTATAGTAATCATGGATCATGATATAAGATAGACAGTCTCGACATACACAATCGGTATTATGAAATAATGAGGTATAACAGAATCACCACTGTATTAGATCATAAATAACTTGTCTATGTTATTTTAAAATTTAACAGCTCAATATTTATAACCCATACATCCATTGTTTAGATTCTAGAAAACTAAAAACGAAGGACACAGATCTAATATGTGGTTTTTCCTTTGATTCTGGATCTTTGTTTAAAGACTCTGATTGACAACCTTGATATCCTGGGACCTGAGGTTATGGGCCCACTATGCTTCTGCTGCACTACTCTGATTACACTCTAATTTATTTGGTTTTTAGGGAAAGTAGTTTATAAAATTTAAGGATTTATTAAAGGGATAGTCGGGTGGTGATGTAGTTGATAACAATTCGAGAGCTAAATGCAGTAGATACAAAACTCCTATCGGCACCGGTATCAAATAAAATAGATGCATATCGGTTTTTTAGGAGAAACGTACCCGTAATGACATTGTTGTTCGGGTTTACCCCTGCATTGCCCACGGCATACACCTTTGCCTGAGCCTTGGCATTTCCAGCCTGGTTACCCCGGTTGTTCTTCCATTTTAGACATGTTTTAAGCTTGATTTTAGTACCATTTAGCTTCAACACCTTATTGCAACTACTTCACAACATTTCTATCTTATGTTTTACATATATAAAATCCATTAGGTCATACTTTGCTGAAGAATATCCAAGATAACAAGTTTAACATGTTATTTACATCATTTTCATTTGCAACTTATTAAGTAAATCATTAAAACCCTAATTTGCACTTATACATATTAATACTTAACCAACATGTTAAAACACTTATACATCCCTTTTAACATAATATTATCATCCATATGACAAGTAAATAAGTTCATAAAACATTAATCATAAGTAAATATTCATTTTACATATTCAAAAGTACCCTAAATGGTGATTTAGCTAAATATAGTATATGAACACATAAAATCTTAACTATGAAATGATTAAGCTTTATATATAACCTTGTGTGGATGAGTAGAGATAAGAATAACAATCACACCCTTGTGATTAAACCTCTTGGCTTGAAAAATTAGGATGAAACCCTAATTTTTCCCAAGTAACCTTTTTTTTCCTTTCTTGCTTCCTTGCTTGCAAATGGTGAACCAACTCTTGAAAACACCTTAGAAGGTCTTAGGAATGATGTGTATATGCTTGTATAATGATAGAAAATCAAGCAATGGATTGCCCAAATAATAAATTTTGAGCCGTGGGTTAAGAACAAAGGAAATGGGAGAGTTTTGATTTTTTTCTAGTAATGAAATGAAGTATATGATCTCTTATCTCACACATGCATGTGTATATATACTACTTGGGGATTCATGAAGATATTTTTGATGTCTAGTTGATTTATGCAAGGTGGCAAAGGATAAGAAGACTTGGAAAGAAAGTTGAAGCTTATCTTGGATAAGAAAGCTAGTCATGAGTTCAAGTTGATATAAGATGCATGTATGAAGATATTTGTGATGGTTCCTTGGTCCTATCTTGCTTTCCTAGTCATTATACACGAAATTATGCATGTGTATATGTTAGGATATGTTTTTGGTCTTTTATATAATGTATACTTGCATTATATGAAGTATAATGTAGTATAAATCAAATACAATGTATAATTTGTACATTGTAGGGTTTGGTTTGAATTCTTTCATGAAGAATATGTATAATGTGATAAATACTTGAAGTTTTAAATAAACTTTAAGTATTGGGTATAAATTTTGGGTATTTAATGAAGCGTAGATAAGTTAACGTGCTTCCGGGAAGGCCTAAACGTATTTTATCGCGAAACATAAACACTTAACGTAGCCAATAAAAATAAAATGTGCAATGATAATAATTATCCTCTAAATAATCATATAACACTTGCTTGATGTAAACATTTAATTGTTTAATGCCCGCTTACATTGAATGATCATTTTTAGTTTACGCGATTTAGCTTAACGATTACGATTTAAAAGTAAACGCGTAAAACCCTAAAAATAAATTGTGAATTACATAATGTCATACAATGACCTAAAACACAAGGTGTTATATTTGAGGAGCTAGGGCACTTTAAATCGTAAACCCAACAACTCAGTCAAAATGTAATACCAAGATGAAAACCCTTAATATGAAGCTCCCTTGTATTGTGATACGATATAGATTCAGGATAAGATTTTTAAAAGCACATCGATGATGAATTATATAATAGTTATAACATAATCGGTTTTAAGCATTTTGCTTAATAACTGGAAATGATAAGCACGTCAAGCGTTAATTAAAGTTATGTCTTATAAGGTTTTGGCACATTTCTATACTTTTTCAAAATGTTTTATTTTAGACCCTTAAGAATTAAAAATGGCAAAATATACCTTTGGAGTTTTCACTTTTACAAGTTTGGTCCTTCTAGTTTAAAAGATGTACAAAGTAAACCTTGTATTTTGGAAAGTGCCATAATAGACCCCTATAGTTATAACTTTGATAAAATGACATTTTTACCCCTTTTAGTTATAAGTTTCAGAAAGTTATGATATATACCCCTTGCATGGAATACTTTTGCAAAACAAGTCCAAAATGCCATGCAAGCTTATTTTAAGATTCCAAATGATATTTGCAGGTGATAGCTTATTAATATAAGATAAAATAAGAAGTTTTAACGTAACGAAAGTTTAGAAAAAAGGATCCGTTAAGCTAGAAATCAAAGCGGGTCGAATTAGGGTTTTAAAATAAAAACGCGTAGGTTTTTAATTCAAATTCCTTCAATACTTGATAAAGTGGTTATTATAATGTTAGATAAGCTTATTAGGATAGATTATAACAATAGTTTACAAGTTTAGCTTATGGATTAAGGAAAAACATGAAATTAGGGTTTCATGAGCTCGGTTTGGATCAAAAAGGTAAAACACATATGTTTTTGAGTTCAAAGCTTTTAACAATGGGTTTAGCATGATTATATAAACATTATAAGGGTATGAAAACCGAATGTGAGCTTATGGAACCTTGTTTTGAGCTTATAGCTTGGAAACAGGTCAAAATGGGGACTTTTAGCTTCGTATGCGTAAAATAACAACTCTGGGGCTTCAAGACTTGGTCTCTTTGCTTCACTTCTGGTCTTGGGACTTCTATTGATGTTCTTGATTAGACCTTGGACTCCATTGATGATTATAAAGAAAGAATGAAGGTGTGATTTGAAATGGAAGGTTTTACCCCTTTATATAGGGTTTGAACCACCTTGGTGACCAAGGTTTGGACATATAGGGTATGACTAGGAGGAGCTAGAGATGACAAGGAGAATATAGGAGATGAGTAACATAAGCTAGAAACTAGGTTTGAAGATGTGGAGGGTGTTTGTGGTACCGCGGCTTATGTGGAGCAAAAAGAAGAGATGTGGCTCACTTGGAGACCAAGATTTGGATTGTGGTGCTTGTAAGCAGCTTAGGGGTGAAGTAGGTTCATCATTGAGGTGCTTGGATTGCATGATTGGAGTTTAAAATGGGTCATTTGAAGGGAAACTAGGCGCGGGTTCATTTAGGCATGGGTTAGGGTTTTTAACTTCTATTTCATATACATTAAATGTAATAAGGATGGAAATGAAATGTAGATGTTGTATATTAAGTATTTACAACTTATTTGATTAATGGTTTAGGTTTAAAATGGATAAAAATAAAGAAACAGGCTACGGTTTAGAAACTAGATCAGTTTAGGGTTTCTAGGTTTGAATTCATGAAATCTTATGAAATTAAAAGGAATATGGAATGTAAATGAAGTATATGACTTGCTTGTAACTTGTACTTAATAGATTGTACAAGTTTCTTAGGAAAACAAAGGTATAACGGCTATTTTGAATATCGTGCATTAATGATTTGTACATTATGATTTAAAGGACTTGTACCTTATTTTGGAATGAAAGTATATTCAAATGAGATGTTATATTACTTGTACATGAGCTTTGATTACTTGTACATTCATCTTGGATGTTTACATTACCCAAAATTAGGATTTAGGCATAAACGTTAACGGTTAAAGCTCATTTGGTATTAACGTCGTGAAAACTATGTTAAATAGATAACGTATATGATAAAATAGATAATAGATCATTGAATTGACATGTTATGATGTTTACTTGATGTAAACATAGATAGAATAGGCATAGGTCATTGCGAGAGCTCGTTTACTTTTGGAAATGTAAATTATGTTACGTAATGGAATGAAATGAAACAAAATTTTATTCCCATGAAAAAGTAGTACTTAATATAATAAGTAGATATTACATTGATGAAATACTAGAAAATTACGGGTTGTTATAGTCCCCCAACCTTAAATAAATTTCATCCCGAGATTTAGTTGAGTGTTAGAGTAATATTTGGAAATAGAAGTCCTTAGTTTTTGTTGTCCCTCTTCAGATGACCTACTTCGTTGCAAATATGACATTTGACAGTGCAAACGCCTGTGTGATGCAGGGTGCATTTTGTACATAAAGGAAGGTTTCCATGGTATCTTTTGGCAGGATAAGTCGTAACTGTTTCATGTCTTCTATTCTGTTATTGGTGGTTGTTATGGTTATTTTGGTAGTTATTGTTGTTGTGATTGTTGGAGTGGTTATTGTTGTTACGATTGTTGGGGTAGTTGTTGAGATTATGATTGTTGTTTAGATCACGATTATTGGAATAGTTGTTGTTAGGATTATTAGGATAGTTGTTGTTGTCAGTGGTGTTCCTTCTATCATCAAACTTTTGTTTGTGACTAGTGGTTTCTTGCACAGAATCGCGCTTTAGTATTTGGTCCATTAGTCTGTGAGCTATGTTGGTGGCTTCTTCTAGAGTCTGCGGCTTTGAAGCAGTAACGTTTCCTTCAATGCTTTAGGGCAGTCCCACGGTGAAAGCTTCCACGAGTTTCTCAGTGTTTGGCACCATGTTTGGACATAAGACTGCTAATTCTTGGAATCTTCTAACGTAAGTCTTGAGATCATTTTCTTTTACAGTCAGACCGTAAAATTCGTCTTCCATTTTCTTGATTTTGGTTCGTGGGCAATACTTATTGGTTAAGAGCCTTTTCAATTTAGTCCAGGTGATCCTATTGGCTTGTTCTATTCCAATAGGTTGGGTGTATGCATTCCACTAGGACAAGGCATCATCGGTCAGGGTACTAGTAGGAAATGTCACTCTGTCTTCCTTGACACACTTATTACGAGAAAATACCAATTCAGTACGTTCAAACCAGCGGATAAGGCTAACAGCTCCTTCCGTACCATTGAAGTAGAAAAGTTGACAGTTTATGAATTATTTGTAGTTTCCACTTTTTGCTACAGGAGGTTCTCTTGGTCCAGTATTCCTATTGGGATTGTCGGCATTTGCCATGGCAGCAGCTTGTGCTTCCAGGGCTGCAGTAATACCATCAGCAATCAGTTGCCTGATGGCATCCTAAGTCATGGCTGGTGTTGCAGATGTTGATGACCTTTTGGGAGGCATTCTATATACAAGACAACACAGAATGAGAATCCATAAAAGGATATAGTTGTATCAAAGATTAAGGTATAAGAATAGAAAGACTTGTGATCATTCTTTGATATAACAAGAAATTTTAGAAATTAAGACATTGAGAGATAGACATGGGAATAATGGAATGAGTGATTTAGTGTTTCTATATACAAAGGTTTTTAGAAAATTGGATGGTAAGAGATTATAGTAATCCCGGATCATGATATAAGATAGACAGTCTTGACATACACAATCAGTATTATGAAATAATGAGGTATAACGGAATCACCACTGTATTAGATCATAAACAACTTGTCTATGTAATTTACAAAATTTGACAAGCGTCATTATTTATACCATACATCCAGTAGTTAGATTCTATAAAACTGTAAACGACACATATCTAATATGGTGGGTTTTCCTTGAGTTCTTGGATCTTGTTCAGAAGACTCTTGATGATGAACCTTGATATCCTGGGACCTGAGGGTTATGGGCCCCTATGCTTCTATTTCGCTACTCTGATTACACTTTAATTTATTTGGTTTTTGGGGAAACTAGTTTATAAAATTTAAGGATTTATTAAAGGGATAGTCGGGTGATGATGTAGTTGACCTAACCGGTGATGAAGATCTTATTGATGGAGATACTGGAATGGGTGATTCAACAGGAGTCTCAATGTCTTTAGGTGGTGAAATTTCCTCAGGAGGAAAGAAATCTCAGGAATCAAACATCGGTGGAGGTAAAATAGCTGGTAGAGCAATAATAACTTGAGGTGATGGAATGGCATCATATGCTTGTATGACCTTCATATACGAATCATCGTGAAAAGGTGAGATAGATAGAGAGGATAAAATATCTTTAGTTAAATCATCTGAAGAGTCAGGAGAGATGTTTTCTGTTGTGTGACTAGGGAATAGCCTGATGGAGTCGGGATATAGTTAGGAGCATTTGTAGAAGAAAAAGCATCCTCCACATCGTAATCAGAAAGGATAGATGGGTGGGTGTAAGAAGACATGACTGTAACAACCCAATAATAAATAACATAAGTTATTTATATAATAGTATAGTAATTATGTATTTTTACATACTATTCGGAAAAAGTAGTGGCATCTTCACAATTCATGGAATGTAGTGGCACGGAGGACATTGATGGCAAAAGAAAAGTAGTTATAGTTAAGGTTTTACCCTTGTTCCCTATAACCGTAAGCTCTGATACCAATCTGTAACACCCCCATTTTGGACATATAGCAGCGGAAGCTAATCTGGGGTATTACTTCGTGAATCACAAACATAATCATATAAAACAACTCAAAAGACACGTTTTTAAAAGATATGTTATCATTCATTTAAAATCAAAGTTTTACAAAGGCAGGTTACAAAATCTAGAATCATAAAATGTGAATGATAACAAGTTTTAGCCATCTTCAAGTCCATGCCACTCCATGCATAAGTTGTTTAATTACCTGGGATAAACGTGCATAAAAAGGGTCAACACAAAGGTTGAGTGAAATTCATAGGTTTGAAATGTAATAGTTGAATACAAGTTATCATAATGGAAATATTCACATTGTAGGGACAATTATCATGGAAACATTATTATTGCATTGAGTACAATTTATTTATAGAAAAACAGTATTATTGTCCTTTGGTCATGAATCACGTATATAAACTTAATAGAACTGGAAGCCTCTACCCAAGACATACTAGGAGTCACTATTAAAAGAGATACTAGGAGCTATTATCCAAAGAGATATTAGAAGATATTACCCAAAGAGATATTGGGAGTCATTACCTGAAGACATACTAAGAGTTACTATCCTAAGAGATACTTCTATGTACTTAGGCAATAATATATTAGAATAGCATATGGTTTAGAAAACACTTGCATTCATGATTTATAGCATGTATCTCCCTTACGGGTTTTTGAAAATAGTTATAGTCATGTAATGTTTAGAAATCCAATAAGTCATTTTATAGCATGTATCCCCCTCGCGGGTTTATAAAACATTCAAAAGATTGAAAATGCCAGGCTATGAACTCACCTTAATAGTATAGGGAAATTTCATTGATAGCAAAGGTATATGAAATGAAAGTAACGGCTTTATCACACGTAACCTGGGGTAATATGTCAAGTCTTAGTTTGATTGTTTCAAAACTGTATAAAGTATAATGTATATCTTTGATTCATTAGTTTATGGAGTATTGTATCACCGTTCGGGCCATCATAATTCAGAAGTCATTCAGTAAACGTTTGAGGAGCTAGGGCACTTTAAATCGTAAACCCAACAACTCAGTCAAAATGTAATACTAAGATGAAACCCCTTAATATGAAGCTCCCTAGTATTGTGGTATGATATAGATTCGGGATAGGATTTTTAAAAGCACATCGACGATGAATTATAAAATAGTTATAACATAATCGATTTTAAGCGTTTTGCTCAATAACTGGAAATGATAAGCACGTCAAGCATTAATTAAAGTTATGTCTTATAAGGTTTTGAACACATTTCTATACTTTTTCAAAATGTTACATTTTAGACCCTTAAGAATGAAAAATGGCAAAATATACCCTTGGAGTTTTCACTTTTACAAGTTTGGTCCTTCTAGTTTAAAAGATGTACAAAGTAAACCTTGTATTTTGGAAAGTGACATAATAGACCCCTATAGTTATAACTTTGATAAAATGACATTTTCAGCCCTTTTAGTTATAAGTTTTAGAAAGTTACGATATATACCCCTTGCATGGAATACTTTTGCAAAACAAGTCCAAAACGCCATGCAAGCTTATTTTAAGATTCCAAATGATATTTGCAGGTGATAGCTTATTAATATAAGTTAAAATAAGAAGTTTTAACGTAACAAAAGTTTAGAAAAAGGATCCGTTAAGCTAGAAATCAAAACGGGTCGAATTAGGGTTTTAAAACAAAAACGCGTAGGTTTTTAATTCAAATTCCTTCAAGACTTGATAAAGTGGTTATTATAATGTTAGATAAGCTTATTAGGATAGATTATAACAATAGTTTACAAGTTTAGCTTATGGATTAAGTAAAAACATGAAATTAGGGTTTCATGAGCTCGGTTTGGATCAAAAAGGTAAAACACATATGTTTTTGAGTTCAAAGCTTTTAACAATGGTTTGAGCATGATTATATGAACATTATAAGGGTATGAAAATAGAATGTGAGCTTATGGAACCTGGTTTTGAGCTTATAGCTTGGAAACGGGTCAAAATGGGGACTTTTAGCTTCGTACGCCTAGAATAACAACTCCGGGGCTTCAAGACTTGGTTTCTTTGCTTCACTTCTGGTCCTGGGACTTCTATTGATGTTCTTGATCAGACCTTGGACTCCATTGATGATTAGAAAGAAAGAATGAAGGTGTGATTTGAAATGGAAGGTTTTACCCCTTTATATAGGGTTCGAACCACCTTGGTGGCCAAGGAAACTTGGTGACCAAGGTTTGGACACATAGGGTATGACTAGGAGGAGCTAGAGATGACAAGGAGAAGCTAGGAGATGAGTAACATAAGCTAGAAACTAGGTATGAAGATGTGGAAGGTGTTTGTGGTGCCGTGGCTTATGTGGTGCAAAAAGAGGAGATGTAGCTCATTTGTGGCCATGGAAATGAATCAAGGTGCTTGTGTGCTGCTTAGGAAGGAAGTAGGTGCATCATAGAGGTGCTTGTTTGCATGGTTGAGTTTTAAAATGGGTCAATACAAGTAAAAAGAGGTCGCGGGTTAGATTTGGATTCGGTTAGGGTTTTCTTGCTTAGATTTCATGTACATTGGAGATATAAGGGTGGATTAAGGATTGTAAGGTTTGTATTAAGAGTTTATAACATAATTTGATTAGTGGTTCGAGTTCAAAATGGGTAGAAATGAGAAAATGGGTCGCGGGTTGGATTAGGGTTCGAACTAGGGTTTTTGGCTTGCATTTCGTGTATAATGATGTTATAATGATGGAATATGATTTTTAATGTTGTAATTTATGTACTTACAACTTATTTGAGTAACGGTTTGGGTTTACAATGGATAAAAACCAAGAAACGGGTCACGGTTTAGTATTTAGCTCGGGTTAGGGTTTCTAGGTTTGATTTCATGAAATCTTATGAAATGAGAATGATTATAGAATTTAAATGAAGTGCATGACTTGCTTGTACCTTGTACTTTATTAGATTGTACAAGTTTCTTAGGAAAACAAAGGTAAAATGGCTATTTTGAATATCGTGCATTAATGATTTGTACATTATGCTTTAAAGGACTTGTACCTTATTTTGGAGGGAAAGTATATTCAAATGAGATGTTATATTACTTGTACATGAGCTTTGATTACTTGTACATTCATCTTGGATGTTTACATTACCCAAAATTAGGATTTAGGCATAAACGTTAACGGTTAAAGCTCATTTGGTATTAACGTCGTGAAAACTACGTTAAATAGATAACGTATATGATAAAATAGATAATAGATCATTGACTTGACATGTTATGATGTTTACTTGATGTAAACATAGATAGAATAGGCATAGGTCGTTGCGAGAGCTCGTTTACTTTTGGAAATGTAAATTATGTTACGTAATGGAATGAAATGAAACGAAATTTTATTCCCGTGAAAAAGTAGTACTTAATATAATAAGTAGATATTACATTGATGAAATACTGGAAAATTATGGGTTGTTATACACATCTTCCCATCTCTTTCTCTCTCTAAATAATATGACACTTTACTTATTCTCTCCTCCCCGACCTCCGGATCGTATTATGTTAGTGAATAATATATGATAACAGTTATTTTGAAAAATATGATCAAATCAATATCTCGGTGATAAGGATGCGAAAATATGACCATAAAATCCAAAGAAGCCTTGATCTCGTGAACTTAGGCTAAAACAACTATTCAGTGTTAAAAACAAAGAAACTTCGTTTCGTGTTTTCGAAAACAAATTCCAAAGAAACACATAATACCTAGATCACATAGATTACTAGATAACACTTATTTGAATCATTAAGCAATCATTCTCAAATGAGTGACCTACGTTCAACGTTGGTATGATGTTAGCACTGGTAGGATTTCCATTCAATCACTTTGAATATTATCTAATAGTATCACTCTAGAATGTTCCGGCATTGTCACAAAGACATGCGATGTCACAAAGACATATAACATTGTACTTTTTGTATTATTGATGTGTAATACAAATGTACGTATGTGTCCTAAAGATATTTCATTGAATATCAATTTGGCTCTAGACTCTTGTGCACATTTAGTAAGCAAGGACTGGAGCAGAATGTCCTTTATTCAATACCAACATTCTCAAAATGAGAAGTCGATAGATTATACGTTTAATCTCCGTGAGAATGAAACAAATACTTTTTGAGAAGTACTTGAGTGGCTATGTGGGGTTGTGCATTTGCATCACTGGGCCCATAATGTCTACTTCAATACCAGAAATCAACGAATGAAGTCAGATAGATTATGTATTGACCCAGTTTCTATCATAGTTTAGGAGAAACACCATTCATTTGTTATTACAAGCCTCTCACTTTTCGAATCCAACCTTTGTCTTTGCTTATCATTCGATTCTTCCTCGTCATATGCTTTTTCACTTTTGACATCTTTATCATTTTTTGTTCATTCTTTTTCATTTAAAGCTTTGTCTCTTAAGTCATTTTGGCAATTCAAAACATGTTGATTTGCACCACACTTTCCATCATCTAGACCTAACTTTCCTAAAATGGAAGGAGACTCCGGGTAGACCAATTCTGGTTCTGAAAGATCATAAGAGTATTTAAGAGTAACTAAATTACATCGTGCAAATTAATCAACACATGCCAAGATATTTTTGTTACAATAAATGTTCGTGAAGACCGTGATGAAAATTTGAAACTTATCATGAGATTTCGATAATGTAACATCCGGCAATTTTTCGGAATTTTAAATGACTACTTTAAACTTTGACTTTTCAAGTTCGATATTACTTTTTGACTTTTGATCTTTTATCGTCACATAAAAACGATTACCGCGTAACTGGTAAAATTTTCGGAACATATTTTAAATAATAAATCATATTTATTATTACATCTCTCAAGGGAAAGTTATTTTTAACTTATTTGATTCGAAAACGAAAAAAAAGAGAGGATATATATTGATTCATAGTTGATTTATAAAAAACAAACCACTAAATCATGTTTTCACGATTCGGACCATAAAGCAATTTGATGTAAAACGATATTTCAGACAACTTTTTAGTTTTACCCGAGACTTGAAAACAAGCAGAAGAGGGCTAAAACAGCCCCGCAAAGTTTTGAAAACTGCACACAACGGATACCGACGCACAAAAATAATTAAATTTATTTTTGGTTATCACTATTTATTTAATAAAATATCAAATAAAATCATTTAACATTTTACTTATTTAAGCGTTGTTGATAACGCGAATATCCGAGTTAAAATTTCTTTTATTTTTTTTACCAAGTCACAAAATAAATAATAAACGTTTTAAATAAATTTTATAAAACGTTTACAAAAATTTGTCGAGTGAATACTCATTTTTATCAGAAAAATGATTTAGAAAACAATGGCGTAAGTTTCGTGTTTTGAATCATCCGTTAAGTGGCCTAAACAAGTCTCGAACCAATAATATACAAAAATTACACTTTCAGTCCTTCTAAGCAATATTTACAACCTTAACCCTAAGCTATAGGGAAGTTGTCACTTTGTTCTCTTCTATAATTTTGAGTATATAAAGAAGTATTAGGGTTACCATATCATCATTTCTGTTATAAAACACAACATATACATACGCCTATAAGTTTCCGGCGCCGCTCCTGTTTTTCCGGCCACATCCCGGTCAAGTTCCGGCCAACAACCCATCGACACCATCATCATCATCCTCATCTCCACGTCATCTCATTACCCACACCACTCCATCACCACGCCGCCGCCACTGCCGACAACCATCTCCACGCCATAAACATCATCACCATCATCCCCTCTATCTTCATCGCGGCTCAGCCCCGAAGGGGTGTTTGCTTCGGTGGTTTAACAGACCACCACTAAGCGTGTGGTTTTGTATAAACAACCTATGGGTGCGTCGGGTTGGCTGTGTAAACGCACGAGAGTGCGTTTGGTTTTCATTACCGCACCACATAGGGTGCGTTTGTTGTTCGGTGTAAACACCAAGAAAAAGGGTGCGTCTGTTTGGTGGTTAACAGGGTGCGTTTGGTTTCTCATACGCCAACAGTGGGCGCGGTTGGTTTCATGGTTCAAGATTTGGGTGCGTTGGTTTTCGTGGAGTAACAGCTAGGGGTGTTTGTTTTGCAGTGTAACAGCCGTAAAGGCGTGTTTGGTTTGGCTTATATCAGTTAGGGTGTGTTTGGTTTGTGTCACGCGAAAAGGGTGCGTTTGGCTCTTGTAGAAACCGAATAGGGTGTGTTTGGATGGCTGTTTAACAGCCATGAGGAGTGTTTGGTTTGTTAGATAGCAATTAGGGTGCGTTTGGTTGCGGGTTTAGCAGCAAGAGGCTGCGTTTGGTTAGTTTTTATAGAAATGGGTGCGATTGGTTTAGTATAAACCCAAAGAGGGTGCGTCTGGCTGTTGGACAGCCAAAGGGTGCGGTTGGCTTAACAAGATAACAAAAAGGGTGGGTTCATATTAGGCGACAAATAAAAATTTCCTAAGGTTTTATAAATATTAACCCGGATAAGTAATGGTGGTTTAAAATGGTTAAATAAGTGTGACGCGTTTGGTTGGATAGATAACACCCAAGAGAGTGTTTGGTTTTGGGTTTAACACCCAAACAGGGGTGTTTGGGACAAGGGTCCGTTTGGGAGGATTAGCGAGAATAGGTGCGTTTGGTTGGCCGATCAACATAGGGTGAGTTTGGTTGTATAATCTGACAAATAAAAATAACAAGTTTTATAAACATATTAAAAACCGGATAAATATAAAGGTGGTTAAATGGTTAAATAAATATGATACTTATTACTTCATTTAGTTTATATATAAATATATTTGAAACACGCGAGTTATTTGAAAAGCGGAATAACATTAGATTTTATAAATCTGGAAAACGGTATATAACTGGGAAGGTCATGACAAAAGTTATATAAGTTTTTATATCTAGTAATGTTTTACTAAAGCCTCTATTATTTTAGAAACCGCATGAATAGGGACTAAGTTTATATTTAAAGTATATAATTTTGTATATCAATAAACGGTATAAACAAACACAAAAACTATACTTTTACAATGAGATAACTATTTAAGACACGACCCGTTGAGGAAACGAAATATAAATTTATAAAATATTATTTTATATTTTATAAATGTCAGTTAGAAGATAACACCATAGCTATTGTAAAAGTTTTATAAAAGACGTGTGTCTACAAGGACATTTTACTAATTAAATGGTTGTTGAAATAATTGGGTTTAATTATTTATTCACACATTTTATATAATACTTGCAACGCATTATATACGTCACATAAATCTTTGGATTGTCTATATTTGTTATATAATCCACGATATGAATTATATAATGGTTATTTTTCATATGTAATATATACAGAATATATTACATACGTTGCGTTTATTTTTCAAACAATTTATTTAACCAACCACCAAACTATTCCAACTTTAAATCTAAATCTTTAATCAACGTGTCGCGTTGATGTACTCATTCATCGGGAAACCCAAGTATATCATCCTAGGCTAGACCGTTAGGATCAGCTGCATCTTCTTGGTCGAGCCGTTTCAGTTTTCGTTTCGTCTTGTACTCAATGTGTACATTCCCGCCAATCGTTCTTCATCATCGATGTGAGTTTATAGCCCCTCTTTCACTTGTTTTACATTTACTTTACAAATCTCGGGGGAGAATACATGCTCAATATAACTTGTTTACATATTCTGTTTAACAATATCTTTTTACATTTACTATTTCTACCAACACTTGGTTTTAATACTTGATTTTGGGTGTTTTTACAATTTATTTACAAACTGGTTTTTTACTTTGTCAATTACTCATTTGCTATACATGTATACGAAATTGATTTACTTTACTCATTTCGAACTCATCATACTTTGATTTTATCATCACATCTTTTCTTACTAAAAAAAACTTTGGATTTAAGTACTCAAAGCTATTTACGAATACAATGGTTACTTTTACTTTGGACACAAGTACTTTATGTGAGAGTTTTCCCTTTTTACGTGGTTTGCCTAAGTTACTCTATTGCCATGAAGTCCCCCTATCATGAAAACCGTTAATTTCGGATGGAGGACCGGTTGGGGGCATCTTTGTGAGCGCGAATGTGTGAATAGAATCTATTGGGAATGAACTCCCACCCGTCCGGGTAAGATAAAATCGCATCCTATCATGTACGACGGTACGCAATACATTTGAGGAAATTAGGTGCTAGGCAATGCACCTTCCGGGGCACTACTTTTAGCAACGATACTACTTAAGGTTTTCGGTGTCATGAGGATTTTAGCGCAACAGTAGATGTGATTATGTGTTACTTGTATTTGTTATAGTTGACCATACATTTTGTACTCTGAATAATACAAGTACGATCTCACTGTCCATACTACTTATTGAACATTACTAATTTCTGAACACTTTTCATTATATTGCGGTGAAGCAATAAACACTAAACTCTTTTGGTTCTACATTTACTCTTACACTTTTGGCGATTATTATAAGGATTGAAATGGTCATGCATACTTTATAAATCTTTGGATTCCAACATTTACATTTATACTTACAAAACTCTATGAACTCACCAACTTTAATGTTGACACTTTTAAGCATGTTTTTCTCAGGTGAATTAGATGCTTGGATTATTTGATGTGCATTGGAGTCTTTATATTCAAGTTTTTCATGGTGATGCAATTATGGGACAACTATTATTTTGATTTCAGAAAATCAACGAGATTGTTTTACAAACGACACATTTAGAGGTCGTTCTCTTGTATCTTGTGCTGTTGTATTATGAAGTAACGCTCCCTGACATATTTCCGCTGCGACACATTTTTGGGGGTGTTACAATGTATACACTCAATATAGTTCCAACCTAGAAGGTATTCAAGACATTATATATTTATAGATTGGGATGAATCACATTATGTCTTGATTAAAGTTCTAGAATTTGTTAAAATCTTATAAAGTATGTTATTAACAAGCTAGAGATGAGAACTGTAAAATGTATTTTGTTGTCCCAATTAAGAACAATCTATTGTTGCTTAAATACTTAGTATTTAGAGAATTATCTCTACTTACAAAAGTAAGTGGGAGCATCTATAGATCTTGAAGATATTCAAGAACAAAATACATAACCTTCTGAATTCACTTGCTGATGTCATACTAAGGTTAAACATGTAAATGTCGAACCAAAGTATAATGTAACTCTCATTCATAAAGCAGCAAGGATGCCTCATCAATAGAGTGATATTTTAATATCAATGCTGAGGAATATTAGTTAGAGGCTCTCAGTAAACCTGCTAACTAATAAGATGATTTATCACATCTTGAATCTGATAAATGTCTTAGAACTATGAATGATAAGATGCGGTCCTCAAAAGACAATCAATGTTTTGAGCTTGATTGATCTTTCACCACATAGTAAAACTGTGAGGTTAGAATGAGTTTATTTTGCAAAAAGGCTCACGAGGACAAAATTATATACATATTAATGTCTAACTGATTATAAGAGTTTTAATCTTACTCAAGCAATTGACTATGATTAAATCTTCCTTTCTACACGCATTAATTAGATAAAGATGATTAATTGTCATACCTGTATTCAAAGCAATTAAGTTTCATAACTCTTTTCTTAATGATTACCGTTGCGAGGACGGTGTGTAATTAAACGGGTTATGAGTCTATATAATCTTTATAAAGTATACAAGATAAAAGAATCCAAGTGTGGATTAGATCATGCATCTAGGAGCTGAGATCTTAAGTTTAATTACAATATGATTTTTGATTAAATTAAGATAACTCCTGAGTACACCTGACATCAAGTGGGAGCACTATGTTTGTTTTCTTAAATTCGTATGTTGTATAACATATTGAAGGTATCATTCCATCTATGCTAGATGTTAATCCTTAATATTGGAATGAAACTTCACTTGGAAATTTAGGAAATAAAACAAATGACCTTGGAATAAATATTGAAATAAACATATGCGGTGATTAAGTCCAACACAATGCAATATATCATTGAGGCAGTCTTAAATGATATATTTCACTTGAGATAATTTAATACATGAATGAAAACCTTGTGTTTTTAACTAAGAATTCATCATATATATATATATATATATATATATATATATATATATATATATATATATATATATATATATATATATATATATATATAGAATCCGGATCGATTGAGAAAGTTTTTATTTTGAGAAGATTGAGAAGGTTTTAAAAAATGATAGATTTTTAACTTTGATTCAAGGTTTTAAAGCGTAAAACTCATTTTAATGTGATTATAATCCAAAGTGTGTAAAAAAATTCGAATCAATGTTAAATCAATGTTAAAAAATCTCTCGATTTTGCGATATAAGTACAATACTGAATCTTCTATACAAATTTCAGGAATCATTATCATAACTCAATTTTAGCATTGATTTGTGAATCAAATTTGTAATTTATAGATTTGATTAACTATTAAATGATGTTTACTTGTGATCAAATCAAAAAATATAAATCAATTTGCTCAAACGAAGATTTCTCAATCTTCTTAAAATGAAAACTTTTTCAATAGAACCGGAGCCTATATATAATTACCTATATAAATTAATAAATATGTTAAATCCCAACCCTAGTTGTTATCATATTGAAGGGTAATTGGTTTTCCTTTCATTACATAACAAAGCATGTCTATTTATAATAGAACATAGCTTTGGGAATAAGCTACTAAACTCTAGATCTAATGGACCTCAAGCCCACAATGGCTTTGGCCAATAATTTATGCGTCTAACAGTTATCATAAGGAGGAGACGATGCCAAAGCTTCCACTTGATGTTATACACAACAACATACTTCCAAGGCTTCCGGTGAAATCTCTAATCCGTTTTAAGAGCGTTTCTAATCAATGGCACTCTTTCTTAAAGTCCCGAATCTTTGCCAACATGCATCTCAACCGCGTAACCAACGATGATCATCAAAACCACCAAAAATTTCTCAAGATATCTAGCGAAGGACCAAGTGAATTTTGCACCATCGATTGTGAAACGCTTGAAGTTGGGGCATCCCGCCCTTTTCCGTTTAAAGTCAGGGGACGCGTACGGGTTAAATCATCTTGTAATGGACTCGTATGCTTATTCCTTAAGAATGATGATATTGTGTGGGATCTTTTATTATGGAATCCTTTGACGAATGACTATAAGATATTTGTTGGAATCTTGTCGTCAACAAACATGGATAGTCGAACACGGAAACGAGAAACTTTAGCTTCAGTCGACACAAGTAACCAAGACCCAAAGTCAATCGACTTTGTGAAGAATAGAAGAACCGAAACAAACCGAAACCCACAAAGTATAACCGGACAATTATTATATTAAACCTCGAACTCGGTTACAAAGGAAAGAATAAGATGCGTGTGTGTTGAGCATCACCCCTCACCTCCTTTTATAGGGTGAGGGGGTCGATGCCCAAGTCTACACCGACTAGGAATGGGCTTTGGTTTGAGCCCA
>BQNB010000557.1:0-53067 GCA_026074375.1 Tanacetum coccineum | reverse complement strand
TTTGAAAACCTTTTAAGTGATGTCAAAATTGATTTTATCTTTTAAGTTCCACATTTTAAAATTTGAATCAATTGTAAGTCATCTTCTTGAGAGCATTGACTTTTTAGAAAACCTTTTAAGATTTTAAAAAATATTTATCAATGACTTAAGTCCAAGAAGACTTCTCTTCTTTTATCAAAGACAAATGCACTGAAGCGTACACTTTATTTTCTTTAAAGCACGGGTTGTGCATTGAGATGTACACAAGTCATCATGTTAAGCTCGTGTGTTGATCTAAAGTAATCAACAGCCATTATAGAAACCAAAAATCTTTTTATATTTTCTATAAAGTTTTTAATAAAAGAAAATCTTTTTGACTTTTCTATCAAAAGTTTATATAAAAGAAAACATTTTTGTATTTTCTATCAAACTAAACAACAAATTTTGGTATCCACTTAAACACGTTGCTAACGGGTTTACCAAATTTAAAATACCATTTGTAAGTTGAATCAATTTGATGCATAGAAATTAAATTCCAAGGAGAACTAAAGCTCAAACTCTCATTTTGAAATAAAGTTCTTGGAGTCAACGGAGACTTAAAAATCTTCTCATTTATCCATTTTGAATTATAAAACCTTGATGTTTTATTAAAAGTTTTAAAATCTTTCAAAGGTTTGAACATCATTTTGAAACCCGGTGTTTCATTTGATGTTTTAATCCTTGAAGAAGAAGAAGATTTTTATTTATTGTTGAAACTCGGCGTTTCATTTTGAAAATTTGGTTTTGAAATGAATGGAAACCTTACATCTTTCACATTATTAAAACCAGAGTCACTTCTTTTTTGCACTAAAACCATTTTATTCCTCGAATACTTAAGTGGTTTAGAAATGCTTTCCTTTCTTTTCCACACTTGTTTTGAACTTTTGTTTGTCACATGGTTTTGAGAAACAAATGTTTCGGATGAACTTTGTTTTTTCAAATACTTCTTATCTTTTTGCAAAGAATAAGTAGTAAATTGAGAAACCTTTTGGTTTTGAAGATTTGCCCGTGTAAATCTTTTCTGAAACATCTACTTTTGAAATTGATTTTGTGGGAACTTGAGAAACAACCTTTTTATGTTTTCTTGAATCAAACAATCTTTTGTAATGCATTCTCAAATCATCGTTCTCTTTTCAAGTTCTTCACAATAAGTTTCATATTTCTCAATTCGTTTTGAAACTGGATGTTCTTTCTTTTCTTGATTAAGAGAATTAAATTTATCTTTCATCTCATTATATGACATTCTCAAATCATTGTTTTCTTTTTGCAATGAAGTGTAATTTTGAGATGCCAACTTTGACTTTAATAAAGCATTTCGTTTCTCAAGATTTGCAAAAGACATTTCATATTTATTGGTTCTTTTTGAAAGCTTTGTTCTGACATCATCCAAATCTTTGTCTCGTTGTGCAAAAACCTTTTCCAACTTTGAAATCTTAGTCTCAAACACCCTTTTCTCTTCATGAAAACATTTAACTATATCCCTCATTTTCTTTACAAGTTCTAAATTCTTAGTCTCAAACGTTGAACTTGTAATGGAAATCTTTGAAACGTTCGATTCATATTCTTTCTCGATTGTTTCAAATATTTTCTCAAAAGAAGTATCATGGTTTAGAAGCTTAAACTTTATTTTAAGTCTTTGTTTCAAAACATCATTTAAAGCCAACAAATCATTGTACTCTTTTTGCACCGAAGAAGACATTATTTTAAGAAATTCATATTTAGCCAAAAACATTCGTTTATCTTCTTCAAAACTAATTATTTGCTGTTTTTTCTCTTGATATGAAATCTAAAGTTTCTCCAAAAGTTTCAAAACTTGAGATTTCATTTGATCAATCTAGTCTAACAACACAGATTCTTTAATACCATACACTTTTCAAGATTATTCAACTCGGTTTCTATAACACCCTGTGTGTCATTGACAACGTCGATAAATATACTATTTATTTTTAGTGTTGTACGCATTTGCTTGTGATTTCATGAATTAAGTTTAAATCGCGTAAGCTAAAAATTAGCGTTCAATGTAAACGGGCATCAAACAATTAAATGTTTACATCAAGCAAGGGTTATATAATTATTTTGAGGATAATTATTAACTTTGTTCATTTTATTTTTATTCGATAACTAAAGGTGTATACGTTTCGCGATAAATTGCGTTTTAGGCACTCCCGAACCACAAAACTTTTCCAACGCTTCAACAAATACCCACTTTTATACCCAATACATAAAAGTTGCAAAATATATCATGTATATCTTATATATGCCGAAATTTTGGCCATGTATGCAAGTGATATAATAAAACTCTTCCAAGTGGTCAAAAGAACAACATACCTCTTTATTACCTAGCCATACCTTGTCTTCTTTGACTAATGACCATGACCATGACCATCCCCAAGACCATACCATGTTCCTTTGAATGTTTTCTTGACCCTTGACTCTTGAAAGTATTATATACATACAAGTAACTAGCTAAGTATTCATAGAATACAGCACTTAGTAAATTTTCCCACAATCTTTCCTCTCCACATACTGCTAATATCGCTACGGCAATAAGCAAGCACTCTACCAAATCCATAGCAATTTTTATACAACCCATACACACCTATACACATCTATTGTAAGACATTCTAAGGTGATCCCAAGCATTGGCTAACCATATTCAAGTAATAATCAAGAAAAAAGGAGCTAGGGTTTTGTTATGTAATCAAGGGTATTTATTATGTGCAAGCTTGGTTTTGTGGCTAAACAAAGGGTTTAGCACTAGGCTTATCATCGATCATCATACATCATAAGGTCTAAATTTGAACTCTTTATTTCTTATAATTTTCCCATTTTTATGCGCATATGATTAGTCTATTTTACTTATATCACCATTTAGGATTATTAAAACATTAAAGAGAAGTTGTAATTGTGTCATCATAATGTACAAATTGATATATCCCTATGATGTTTTTTGATATCATGATAAATGGTCACACAAGTGTTTACACTCTTGTTAAACATTCAAAGATATGTATAATTAGGGTTTACAAGTTTCATAATATGTTTCAAGATAAAGAAATACATAAGACATGTTAATATTGATTATGGACTTTTAATCATGTTATTAGAACACTAAAATAAAGTCATATGGAAAGAAATACACTTGTACACTTATGGTTTATATGTAAAAGTGACTAAGTATAAACTTGTGATAAAAAGGTTAATTATGGAAGTTAAGGGTTAAAAGTATAATATGGACTTGGTAATTTTGGACATATAAGGACAATTATGGAACCATGGACTTTTATTATATGTAACACATATGATAATTATGAAATATAAGACTTGTGGTAGTTTACAAAAGTGGAAAAGTATGAAAACAAGGATATATATGGACTTAAACCAAACAGCCATAAAGCAATTCAGTCCAAAATTCGAGACATTTAAACTATCCAGTTTATATTTTTTATAAGATAATACATTTCACGACGATTCCGAAAAGGTAAGAAACTTGTTAAACGGATTAATAACGAAAAAGTTACGTTAAAAACGAGTTATACGTTAATAAACGAAGTCGTAAATGAATTTTTATAAAAACATTTTTATAAAAATTATAAACAGCAATGTTTGATGATTTTTAACAATAATACATATTTTTAAGGAGTACCAAAAATGATAAGAATCGAAAATTTCAATAATAACGAACGAGTTATGAATTTCGCGAGTTTACGACAATTAATACTGTTATAAACCTATTTTGATAATAGTTACTAGCTGACAGAAAGTTATATTTTTAAACCTCAATAAATAAAAGAACCTTTCAAATACGAGAACGTCCTCGAAAGAATCATTAAAAACGGAGCTATAACGAATAAAATACGACGTTTACGGGTTTTACGACAATTAAATCGATAAAAATATATATAAGGTCTGGTGTGAACAGTAATTTTTACTGTTCACCAGTGGGTCCGAAATTCGAAAATGTCAATTTATGATAACCCGTCTTAATACGAAAAGATGGGCACATAAGAAACTGAGAATTCCAGGGGCTAAACGTGAAATTACTCCAGTTTTACTAAAAGCGGTAACTTATACAACTTTTTAACTTATTAAAAACACTTTTACCAAAACGTTATTGGTGATTGAGCTATATAGAATGTTATGTGGTTATCAAAGTACTATATTACTAGGGAGTTTCATAATGAGGCCTCTTCGGATGGCGTATCGACGAGTTGTTGGATTTACGATTTAAAGTGTCCTAACTCCTCGTACGTCATGTCATGACCTCTTTAATTATGATAGCCCGAACGATAGTACGATGTAACAACTATAGAATTATATTCAACGTTGTTGATTAAAGTACTCGGTACTCATACGACCTTAATTTACTTAGGTTGCATTTGATCGATTCGCGTGACGCGTTATTTGAGATATACTTAGCATTACTCACTCGAGGTGAGTTCATACCCCTAACAGTTTACATGCTTTTGTTTTACAATAGTTTTTGGAGTGAGAAACATGCAAGGTCCTTACTACTGACACAAGTGGTTAAGTTTCACATTATGATTTACGCGGTGCCTAAGTAGGATAACCCTTAATATGAAGCCCATTAATCATGAACTGTTAGTTACAGCGCGAATGTAATAAATAGATCTATTGGGGTTTGACAAACCCGTTCGGGTTGATAGCTATCACACTGGGAGGAGGACAAACGAACGTGATATACCATGTCGAATATAGATGTTGCGGGTTAGAAAATCACCACGGGCAATGTAGAGCCATCTGATTTGTATTCCATACACTCCAAGCTTCACAGTGTCATAGAGCTGAGAGCAACGTAATTACATTTTATATGATGTCTGCATCTGTTGCATTATCAACACTGGAGAAATCCTTGTGGTCCTAACAATATATGATTTATCAAACTGTGATTTCACCAGATATTATTGTTGACAAGTTTTAAAGAAATGTTTTTTCAGGGGATCAATAAGCACAGTGTGCGATGGATACCAATGGTGAGTTTTGATTTGGAAGTCTTGCATTAAAGATTTTGTCGCATTTTATTTTGTTATCTGTTATGGGCATGAAAATCTTTGTATTTTGATCAAGTGAACAAGTTAAGCTTCGGGCTTATGTAACAATTATTGTGATAAATCCAATGTATCGTTTTCAAGCGACTTTTTAGTCGTTCTATATATATCTTGTGTTGTTGATACTGAGAGATAACACGCCCCGGACACATTACTCCCTCGACCCCAATTGGGGGTGTTACAGATTGGTATCAAGAGCCAAGGTTATAGAGAACCAGGTCAAATGTTTTTGCTGGACTATAACCGTTTTCAAAAGTTGTTTTAATAACAAAGGGATTACACGGGACATACATATGTGCATACATTCATGCATACACTACTTGTTGCATTAGTTGGTTGGACTAGATGCATTCATATTTGATATACATGTTATAATATAAATGTTTATTTAACTATAAGTTGGAAGTCTTATATTAATACTATATAAGCTATTTTGAATTTCAGGATTCATGGTCATGTTAGATTCGGATGAATCAGGGGTTACACACACGAGGTTTCCGAGCCCATTTGAGATCTATCAGACGATGAATCACCTATGAGCCCATAGACCCCGAGTTACTTGAGCTACCTTACATGCCAGAGGACCCATACTTGGAGGCCGCTCTTCAGGCCCCACCCTCTCCAGATTATGTGCCTGGCCCGGAGGAGCCTGAGCAGGCACCACCCTCACCTGATTATGTTCCAGGTCCAGAGCATGCTGATGATGAGATCGTTGCTGAGGACCAGCCGTATGCTGAGGACGCCTCACCTATGGCACAGTCACCTGATTATGTTTCAGAGTCTGATCCTGAGGCAGATCCGGAGGAGGATGACGATGAGGACCCTGAGGAGGATCCTATCGACTATCCTGCTGACGGAGGAGATGCGAGAGATGATGGGATGGACATTGAGGAGGATGAGACGCTGATGAATGGATATCGATCGATGAGGAGGATGGAGGATGATGAGATGGATTTGAGGATTGACGAGAGGTGGAGGAGGAGACTCAGCTCCTGCCTACCCTTAGTTGTGCTTTAACCAGCAACTGTCCCGTCTGCAGAGAGACGGAGCCGTTTGAGACTGATAGTCTGCGGCCACACTCACCACCCACCCTGCATACCGTAGGACGGCTAGGATTTCTATGCCAGACGCATTACCTGTACCAGCATGGTCTGATTTTCTGAGTGAACGAACTGCTTGCATAGCTTCCCCCACCAGCATCACCACTTATCTCCATGGTCTTCATCACCACCACCGAGACTTCCTTTCCACTATCACCACCACTCACCGTGTTTGACGAGGCCCCACCCTCCTACGTCCTTTTCGTTCATTGGGCTATTGAGCTGCCACTATTCGAAATGAGCAGCTGAGGCTGCAGCTACTTCCCATGCACTACCATTACCCCCACCTTTCCATACTCTCCCCCACCAGAGCCAGATGCATCCACCAACCCATGCTCCACATCATCTCCGACTTCATTTTCACATTGTTGTTTACCATCTGACAGTCGTAAGGATGACAGGACCCGAGGTTAACCTTAAACCGACCTTGGATGTGTTTATGTATCGCTCTAGGTCCCAGGTATGCGGTAGCAGAGCAGCTCCCGCTGCTGCTAAGGCTAGCTGAAGAACCATCTGGAGGTCTTAGGGCAGATTATGGCTTTGTTGCCACTATGGACAGGGAGATTAGGCGTGACCCAAAGAGATATGTTGGATATGGGATCACACGGATTCATGGGATGAGATTGTTGAGACCTTACAGGGAGCTCCAGTTAGTACCGATACAGAGTTGGGTGCACACATGAGAGAGTTTGAGTCTATGGTTAGGCGAGATACAGATGAGATCTACACTAGGCTAGATGATGAGCAGGGACAGAGGCAGCTATTGGCCGGTCGGGTCAATATGCTGTTTAGAGATAGACGTACTCATGCACATACACGTCAGCTCATGGAGACCGAGGCTGGGATGTCTAGAGAGGCTTGGGGACGAGCGATGGATGCGAGCGATCTTGCTCATGGAGGGGTTATTATCACTACGCACCACAGTTCATGCACAGATGTCAGAGATCACAGAGTTACAGCAGACTACCATAGGAAGACATAGATCAATTTTAAAGTTGCTAGAGACAAACCTCAGGAGGGTAAGGAGATGGGAAGAGTTGTGAGGGCTGCGGATCGTACTCGACAGCTAGCAGATTAATTTCAGACCTGTGACTGCTATGCAGACGACTACAGAGAGAGACGATTCACTTCAGGACTGTCACCACTCTGCAGGGGCAGGTGATCGAGCCTTGACAGGACAGATTTAGACATTACAGGGTCAGGTTACTGAATTACAGGGGACAAGCAGTGGACCCGCCTTGGGGGTCCTGCTCAGATGGAGCTGGCCAGAGGAAGGCTGGTAAGCAAAGTTCTTAGATTAGACTTGCGATATGGCTAGTAGTTTTGTATAGCAGCCTACTAAGTATTACTGGGTTTAATCCCGGTAGTAAGGCTTTAGATTATGATGCTTACTTTGTAACCTAAACATTATGATCATTTGTATCGTAACCATCATGTCATGTTTTTACAGTTATATATGAAAGTGTAGTAGATTTATGTCATAGTCTATAATCGAATGTTGGATGAATGAATGTCGTTTTGGTTATTGTCATTGTTGATTACAATTCAGTTTTGTAATTTCAATTGTGATGTGATCTTCAAACTTATTTATCATAGGGATATGTCATGTCGTGGTTATGATTTTAATGAAATCTAACGGGATATAATTGTATTTCTTATGATGTGAAGAAAATGGCACCAAAAAAGGGGCCAACAGAAAGGTCAACGAAAAAAAGCCGGGCCCAACAACAGATGCTGGACCCAACATCAACCACAACCCCCTAATGTCTCTAATGCCCCAACTCCAAGAGCTATGATTATCGAAGGGTGTCAGTGCCGCTTGTGGCCGCACGTGACGCAACCAGGAATGGCACTGATAGCCATTCTTCGGGAACGGGAGTCAGGGGATCTGAACGCGTTGCTAGAGAGTGCACTTACCAGGATTTCATGAGTGCAAACCTCTGTATTTTAAGGGCACCGAGGGAGTGGTTGAGTTAACCCAATGGTTTGAAAGAATGGAGACTGTCTTTCGAATAAGCAACTGCTCGTGAAAGCCAGATCAAGATTTGGCTACTTGTACCCTTTTTAGTAGATTGCTCTAACATGGTGAATTACCCATGTCATGACTGGTACTCATGGATGTTGCAATACTCATGACTTAGGTAGATCTATAAGAAGAAGATGAACTGATAAGTATTCTCAACAGAAACGAGAAATATGAAGAATACATGGAGGCTAATTATGAACATTGAAAGGTGATAGGTAACGTAGATGTGGTCAAATACAACCAACGTTTTCAAAGCTTAGCAACTACATGTGTGTAGAAATGTTTCCCGTGGGAGCAGACAAAATTGGAATAAGTAGTCGGTGGATTACCCGACATGATCCATGGAAACATCGTGGCTTCAAAGCCAAAGACTAGTGCAGGAGGCTATTAAATGCCACAGAATTGATAGGACAAGAGAGTCAGATTACCGATTGCAGAGAGAGACCAGCTGAAAACAAGACGAGAAGTCTGAAAACACTTCCCGAAGCAATCAGTATCAAGCAACAAATAAAGCATACACCCAATGAGGCAAGCACCGTAGGGCATACACTGCTGGTTCAGTGATAAAAAACAATATATTACGGAGATCTATGACCCCTATGCTCTAAATGCAATACCTACCATGATGGTCCGTGTGCTCCAAAGTGCTATAAATGTAGACAAATAAAGGTGCACAGAGTCGCTCGTGACTGTAGGGGTATCGGGAGAATATCAACAACAATAACAACCAGAAGGGCACCGGATCGGGTCAGAAACCTACTTGTTTTGAGTGCGGAAGGGACACTCATAAAGGAATGTCCTAGGAATGGAAGAACAACAAAGCCAACCCAATGGTAATCAAGACTGGGAATGACAGGCTCCAGCGAAGGTGTAATGAGTTGGGACAATAGACGGGGCAAACCCAGACAATAGTCTTTGGTCGTTGCGGGTACGTTTCTTCTAAACAACCGCTATGCTTATATCTTGTTTGATACGGGTGCCGATCACAGATTTTTTGTGTCTACTGCAATTATCTCTCCTAATTGACAGCACACATCCCCTAGATCACTATTATGATGTCGAACTAGCTGACGGAAGATAATTGGGTTAAACACTATACTTAAGGGTTGCACATTAAACTTCCTAAACCACCAATTCAACATAAACTTAATGCCTGTAGAACTTGGTAGTTTTGATGCTATAATCGGTATGGATTGGTTGGCGAAGTACCAAGCGGTCATCATGTGTGCCGAGAAGATTGTTCGCATTCCCTGGAAAAATAAAACTTAATCATACATAACGGTGATGGAAGTACCCATGAAATGTGACCCAGAATAAAACGATTAAACATCATATTCTTGCACTAAAACGCAGAGTACATAGAAAATATTATTGATGTGTAATACAAATGTACGTATGTGTCCTAAAGATATTTCATTGAATATCAATTTGGCTCTAGACTCTCGTGCACATTTAGTAAGCAAGGACTTGAGTAGAATGTCCTTTATTCAATACTAACATTCTCAAAATGAGAAGTCGATAGATTATACGTTTAATCTCCGTGAGAATGAAACAAATACTTTTTGAGAAGTACTTGAGTGGCTATGTGGGGTTGTGCATTTGCATCACTAGCTCCATAATGTCTACTTCAATACCAGAAATCAACGAATGAAGTCAGATAGATTATGTATTGACCCGGTTTCTATCCTAGTTTAGGAGAAACACCATTCATTTGTTATTACAAGCCTCTCACTTTTCAAATCCAACATTTGTCTTTGCTTATCATTCGATTCTTCTTCGTCATATGCTTTTTCACTTTTGACATCTTTATTATTTTTTGTTCATTCTTTTTCATTTAAAGCTTTGTCTCTTAAGTCATTTTGGCATTTCAAAACATGTTGATTTGCACCACACTTTCCATCATCTAGACCTAACTTTCCTAAAATGGAAGGAGACTCCAGGTAGACCAATTCCGGTTCTGGAAGATCATAAGAGTATTTAAGAGTAACTAAATCACATCGTGCAAATTAATCAACACATGCCAAGATATTTTCGTTACAATAAATGTTCGTGAAGACCATGATGAAAATCTGAAACTTATCATGAGATTTCGATAAGATCAAGAGAATTTAGAACAAGAACTCTGTCTGTTTTCGTATTCAGTGGCATTTCTTTTCTTGCATACTTTTCTTTTTTTATTTTCATGTGTTGTTCTTGCTTTTTAAGCACATGACATATACTTTTATTTTTTCAAGTATACGATTTCTCAATTCTCTCTTTCTATTTTTCCTTACAAATCTCTTTTTCTATTTTTCATCATTCTCACTAACAACATATGAAGAAGAAAATTTTGATCTTTGAAAATTTTCAATCATTGTAAAGACACTCTCCCTTAACATATGCCGAGAAACATTTTTAACATAAAGCTAAAAACGAAAAAATACGGACATGTAAAGGTGAAATGTAAACAATTTTCCATTTTGTTATCTTTCTGAAAACTTTTCAACAAAATATGCGAACACTCCCCCTCGAAAAATATTGTATTTTTGTTAAAACCTTTATGAGAAAGTTTCTCTTTGCACTTCTGAGTCATTTTAGTCTTTAGACACTTAAAAAAAATTAAGCACTTTCACTTAAACAAAGATTAAATCCATTTGAAAACCTTTTAAGTGATGTCAAAATTGATTTTATCTTTTAAGTTCCACATTTTAAAATTTGAATCAATTGTAAGTCATCGTCTTGAGAGCATTGACTTTTTAGAAAACCTTTTAAGATTTTGAAAAATATTTATCAATGACTCAAGTTCAAGAAGACTTCTCTTCTTTTATCAAAGACAAATGCACTGAAGCGTACACTTTATTTTCTTTAAAGCACGGGTTGTGCATTGAGATGTACACAAGTCATCATGTTAAGCTCGTGTGTTGATCTAAAGTAATCAACAACCATTATAGAAACCAAAAATCTTTTTATATTTTCTATAAAGTTTTTAATAAAAGAAAATCTTTTTGACTTTTCTATCAAAAGTTTATATAAAAGAAAATCTTTTTGTATTTTCTATCAAACTAAACAACAAATTTTGGTATCCACTTAAACACGTTGCTAACGGGTTTACCAAATTTAAAATACCATTTGTAAGTTGAATCAATTTGATGCATAGAAATTAAATTCCAAGGAGAACTAAAGCTCAAACTCTCATTTTGAAATAAAGTTCTTGGAATCAACGGAGACTTAAAAATCTTCTCATTTATCCATTTTGAATTATAAAACCTTGATGTTTTATTAAAAGTTTTAAAATCTTTCAAAGGTTTGAACATCATTTTGAAACCCGGTGTTTCATTTGATGTTTTAACCCTTGAAGAAGAAGAAGATTTTTATTTATTGTTGAAACTCGGCGTTTCATTTTGAAAATTTGGTTTTGAAATGAATGGAAACCTTACATCTTTCACATTATTAAAACCAAAGTCACTTCTTTTTTGCACTAAAACCATTTCATTCCTCGAATACTTAAGTGGTTTAGAAATGCTTTCCTTTCTTTTCCACACTTGTTTTGAACTTTTGTTTGTCACATGGTTTTGATAAACAAATGTTTCGGATGAACTTTGTTTTTTCAAATACTTCTTATCTTTTTACAAAGAATAAGTAGTAAATTGAGAAACCTTTTTTGAAATTGGTTTTGAAGATTTGCCCGTGTAAATCTTTTCTGAAACATCTACTTTTGAAATTGATTTTGTGGAAACTTGAGAAACAACCTTTTTATGTTTTCTTGAATCAAACAATCTTTTGTAATGCATTCTCAAATCATCGTTCTCTTTTCAAGTTCTTCACAATAAGTTTCATATTTCTCAATTCGTTTTGAAACTGGATGTTCTTTCTTTTCTTGATTAAGAGAATTAAATTTATCTTTCATCTCATTATATGACGTTCTCAAATCATTGTTTTCCTTTTGCAATGAAGTGTAATTTTGAGATGCCAACTTTGACTTTAATAAAGCATTTCGTTTCTCAAGATTTGCAAAACACGTTTCATATTTATTGGTTCTTTTTGAAAGCTTTGTTCTGACATCATCCAAATCTTTGTCTCGTTGTGCAAAAACCTTTTCCATCTTTGAAATCTTAGTCTCAAACACCTTTTTCTCTTCATGAAAACATTTCACTATATCCCTCATTTTCTTTACAAGTTCTAAATTCTTAGTCTCAAACTTTGAACTTTTAATGGAAATCTTTGAAACGTTCGATTCATATTCTTTCTCGATTGTTTCAAATATTTTCTCAAAAGAAGTATCATGGTTTAGAAGCTTAAACTTTATTTTAAGTCTTTGTTTCAAAACATCATTTAAAGCCAACAAATCATTGTACTCTTTTTGCACCGAAGAAGACATTATTTTAAGAAATTCATATTTAGCCAAAAACATTCGTTTATCTTCTTCAAAACTAATGATTTGCTGTTTTTTCTCTTGATATGAAATCTAAAGTTTCTCCAAAAGTTTCAAAACTTGAGATTTCATTTGATCAATCTAGTCTAACAACACAGATTCTTTAATACCATACACTTTTCAAGATTATTCAACTCGGTTTCTATAACACCCTGTGTGTCATTGACAACGTCGATAAATAACTATTTTTATTTTATGTTGTAGTCCGTTTGCTTGTGATTTCATGAATTAAGTTTAAATCGCGTAAGCTAAAAATTAGCGTTCAATGTAAACGGGCATCAAACAATTAAATGTTTACATCAAGCAAGGGTTAAGTAATTATTTTGAGGATAATTATTAACTTTGTTCATTTTATTTTTATCGGATACGTAAAGTGTATACGTTTCGCGATAAATTGCGTTTAGGCACTCCCGGAACCACAAAAACTTTTCTACGCTTCAACAAATACCCACTTTTATACCCAATACATAAAAGTTGCAAAATATATCATGTATATCTTATATATGCCGAAATTTTGGCCATGTATGCAAGTGATATAATAAAACTCTTCCAAGTGGTCAAAAGAACAACATACCTCTTTATTACCTAGCCATACCTTGTCTTCTTTGACTAATGACCATGACCATGACCATCCCCAAGACCATACCATGTTCCTTTGAATGTTTTCTTGACCCTTGACTCTTGAAAGTATTATATACATACAAGTAACTAGCTAAGTATTCATAGAAGTAAAGCACTTAGTAAATTTTCACAATCTTTCTCTCCCCATACTGCTAATATTGCTACGGCAATAAGCAAGCACTCTACCAAATCCATAGCAATTTTTATACAACCCATACACACCTATACACATCCATTGTAAGACATTCTAAGGTGATCCCAAGCATTGGCTAACCATATTCAAGTAATAATCAAGAAAAAGGAAGCTAGGGTTTTGTTAAGTAATCAAGGGTTTTTATTTGTGCAAGCTTTGGTTTTGTGGCTAAACAAGGGTTTAGCACTAGCTTATCATCATCATCATACATCATAAGGTCTATTTGAACTCTTTATGTTCTTATAATTTTCATTTTTATGCGCATATGATTAGTCTATTTTACTTATATCACCATTTAGGATTATTAAAACATTAAAGAGAAGTTGTAATTGTGTCATCATAATGTACAAATTGATATATCCCTATGATGTTTTTTGATATCATGATAAATGGTCACACAAGTGTTTACACTCTTGTTAAACATTCAAAGATATGTATAATTAGGGTTTACAAGTTTCATAATATGTTTCAAGATAAAGAAATACATAAGACATGTTAATATTGATTATGGACTTTTAATCATGTTATTAGAACACTAAAATAAAGTCATATGGAAAGAAATACACTTGTACACTTATGGTTTATATGTAAAAGTGACTAAGTATAAACTTGTGATAAAAAGGTTAATTATGGAAGTTAAGGGTTAAAAGTATAATATGGACTTGGTAATTTTGGACATATAAGGACAATTATGGAACCATGGACTTTTATTATATGTAACACATATGATAATTATGAAATATAAGACTTGTGGTAGTTTACAAAAGTGGAAAAGTATGAAAACAAGGATATATATGGACTTAAACCAAACAGCCATAAAGCAATTCAGTCCAAAATTCGAGACATTTAAACTATCCAGTTTATATTTTTTATAAGATAATACATTTCACGACGATTCCGAAAAGGTAAGAAACTTGTTAAACGGATTAATAACGAAAAAGTTACGTTAAAAACGAGTTATACGTTAATAAACGAAGTCGTAAATGAATTTTTATAAAAACATTTTTATAAAAATTATAAACAGCAATGTTTGATGATTTTTAACAATAATACATATTTTTAAGGAGTACCAAAAATGATAAGAATCGAAAATTTCAATAATAACGAACGAGTTATGAATTTCGCGAGTTTACGACAATTAATACTGTTATAAACCTATTTTGATAATAGTTACTAGCTGACAGAAAGTTATATTTTTAAACCTCAATAAATAAAAGAAACTTTCAAATACGAGAACGTCCTCGAAAGAATCATTAAAAACGGAGCTATAACGAATAAAATACGACGTTTACGGGTTTTACGACAATTAAATCGATAAAAATATATATAAGGTCTGGTGTGAACAGTAATTTTTACTGTTCACCAGTGGGTCCGAAATTCGAAAATGTCAATTTATGATAACCCGTCTTAATACGAAAAGATGGGCATAAGAAACTGAGAATTCCAGGGGCTAAACGCGAAAGTTACGCCAGTTTTACTAAAACGGTAATTATAAACGTTTTAACTTATTAAAAACAATTTTACCAAAACCATTAGTTGGTGATTGAGCTATATAGAATGTTATGTGGTTATCAAAGTACTATATTACTAGGGAGTTTCATAATGAGGCCTCTTCGGATGGCGTATCGACGAGTTGTTGGATTTACGATTTAAAGTGTCCTAACTCCTCGTACGTCATGTCATGACCTCTTTAATTATGATAGCCCGAACGATAGTACGATGTAACAACTATAGAATTATATTCAACGTTGTTGATTAAAGTACTCGGTACTCATACGACCTTAATTTACTTAGGTTGCATTTGATCGATTCGCGTGACGCGTTATTTGAGATATACTTGGCATTACTCACTCGAGGTGAGTTCATAGCCCCACGTTTTACATGCTTTTGTTTTACAAAGTTTTTGGGGTGAGAAACATGCAATGTTTTACAACTGGACACAAGTGGTTAAGTTTTACATTATGATTACGTGTTGCCTAAGTAGCGATAACCCTTAATATGAAGCCCATTAATCATGAACTGTTAGTTACAGCGCGAATGTAATAAATAGATCTATTGGGGTTTGACAAACCCGTTCGGGTTGATAGCTATCACACTGGGAGGAGGACAAACGAACGTGATATACCATGTCGAATATAGATGTTGCGGGTTAGAAAATCACCACGGGCAATGTAGAGCCATCTGATTTGTATTCCATACACTCCAAGCTTCACAGTGTCATAGAGCTGAGAGCAACGTAATTACATTTTATATGATGTCTGCATCTGTTGCATTATCAACACTGGAGAAATCCTTGTGGTCCTAACAATATATGATTTATCAAACTGTGATTTCACCAGATATTATTGTTGACAAGTTTTAAAGAAATGTTTTTTCAGGGGATCAATAAGCACAGTGTGCGATGGATACCAATGGTGAGTTTTGATTTGGATGTCTTGCATTAAAGATTTTGTCGCATTTCGTTTTGTTATCTGTTATGGGCATGAAAATCTTTGTATTTTGATCAAGTGAACAAGTTAAGCTTCGGGCTTATGTAACAATTATTGTGATAAATCCAATGTATCGTTTTCAAGCGACTTTTTAGTCGTTCTATATATATCTTGTGTTGTTGATACTGAGAGATAACACGCCCCGGACACATTACTCCCTCGACCCAATTTGGGGGTGTTACAGATTGGTATCAAGAGCCAAGGTTATAGAGAACCAGGTCAAATGTTTTTGCTGGACTATAACCGTTTTCAAAAGTTGTTTTATAACAAAGGGATTACACGGGACATACATATGTGCATACATTCATGCATACACTACTTGTTGCATTAGTTGGTTGAACTAGATGCATTCATATTTGATATACATGTTAAGATATAAATGTATATTACTATAAGAGTCTTATATTAAATACTAATATAAGCTATTTTGAATTTCAGGATTCATGGTCATGTTAGATTCGGATGAATCAGGGGTTACACACACGAGGTTTCCGAGCCCATTTGAGATCTATCAGACGATGAATCACCTATGAGCCCATAGACCCCGAGTTACTTGAGCTACCTTACCTGCCAGAGGACCCATACTTGGAGGCCGCTCTTCAGGCACCACCCTCTCCAGATTATGTGCCTGGCCCGGAGGAGCCTGAGCAGGCACCACCCTCACCTGACTATGTTCCAGGTCCAGAGCATGCTGATGACGAGATCGTTGCTGAGGACCAGCCGTATGCTGAGGACGCCTCACCTATGGCACATTCACCTGATGATGTTTCGGAGTCAGATCCTGAGGCAGATCCGGAGGAGGATGACGATGAGGACCCTGAGGAGGATCCTATCGACTATTCCGCTGACGGAGGAGATGCGAGAGATGATGGGATGGACATTGAGGAGGATGAGACGCTGATGAATGGATATCGATCGATGAGGAGGATGGAGGATGATGAGATGGATTTGAGGATTGACGAGAGGTGGAGGAGGAGACTCAGCTCCTGCCTACCCTTAGTTGTGCTTTAACCAGCAACTGTCCCGTCTGCAGAGAGACGGAGCCGTTTGAGACTGATAGTCTGCGGCCACACTCACCACCCACCCTGCATACCGTAGGACGGCTAGGATTTCTATGCCAGACGCATTACCTGTACCAGCATGGTCTGATTTTCTGAGTGAACGAACTGCTTGCATAGCTTCCCCCACCAGCATCACCACTTATCTCCATGGTCTTCATCACCACCACCGAGACTTCCTTTCCACTATCACCACCACTCACCGTGTTTGACGAGGCCCCACCCTCCTACGTCCTTTTCGTTCATTGGGCTATTGAGCTGCCACTATTCGAAATGAGCAGCTGAGGCTGCAGCTACTTCCCATGCACTACCATTACCCCCACCTTTCCATACTCTCCCCCACCAGAGCCAGATGCATCCACCAACCCATGCTCCACATCATCTCCGACTTCATTTTCACATTGTTGTTTACCATCTGACAGTCGTAAGGATGACAGGACCCGAGGTTAACCTTAAACCGACCTTGGATGTGTTTATGTATCGCTCTAGGTCCCAGGTATGCGGTAGCAGAGCAGCTCCCGCTGCTGCTAAGGCTAGCTGAAGAACCATCTGGAGGTCTTAGGGCAGATTATGGCTTTGTTGCCACTATGGACAGGGAGATTAGGCGTGACCCAAAGAGATATGTTGGATATGGGATCACACGGATTCATGGGATGAGATTGTTGAGACCTTACAGGGAGCTCCAGTTAGTACCGATACAGAGTTAGGTGCACACATGAGAGAGTTTGAGTCTATGGTTAGGCGAGATACAGATGAGATCTACACTAGGCTAGATGATGAGCAGGGACAGAGGCAGCTATTGGCCGGTCGGGTCAATATGCTGTTTAGAGATAGACGTACTCATGCACATACACGTCAGCTCATGGAGACCGAGGCTGGGATGTCTAGAGAGGCTTGGGGACGAGCGATGGATGCGAGCGATCTTGCTCATGGAGGGGTTATTATCACTACGCACCACAGTTCATGCACAGATGTCAGAGATCACAGAGTTACAGCAGACTACCATAGGAAGACATAGATCAATTTTAAAGTTGCTAGAGACAAACCTCAGGAGGGTAAGGAGATGGGAAGAGTTGTGAGGGCTGCGGATCGTACTCGACAGCTAGCAGATTAATTTCAGACCTGTGACTGCTATGCAGACGACTACAGAGAGAGACGATTCACTTCAGGACTGTCACCACTCTGCAGGGGCAGGTGATCGAGCCTTGACAGGACAGATTTAGACATTACAGGGTCAGGTTACTGAATTACAGGGGACAAGCAGTGGACCCGCCTTGGGGGTCCTGCTCAGATGGAGCTGGCCAGAGGAAGGCTGGTAAGCAAAGTTCTTAGATTAGACTTGCGATATGGCTAGTAGTTTTGTATAGCAGCCTACTAAGTATTACTGGGTTTAATCCCGGTAGTAAGGCTTTAGATTATGATGCTTACTTTGTAACCTAAACATTATGATCATTTGTATCGTAACCATCATGTCATGTTTTTACAGTTATATATGAAAGTGTAGTAGATTTATGTCATAGTCTATAATCGAATGTTGGATGAATGAATGTCGTTTTGGTTATTGTCATTGTTGATTACAATTCAGTTTTGTAATTTCAATTGTGATGTGATCTTCAAACTTATTTATCATAGGGATATGTCATGTCGTGGTTATGATTTTAATGAAATCTAACGGGATATAATTGTATTTCTTATGATGTGAAGAAAATGGCACCAAAAAAGGGGCCAACAGAAAGGTCAACGAAAAAAAGCCGGGCCCAACAACAGATGCTGGACCCAACATCAACCACAACCCCCTAATGTCTCTAATGCCCCAACTCCAAGAGCTATGATTATCGAAGGGTGTCAGTGCCGCTTGTGGCCGCACGTGACGCAACCAGGAATGGCACTGATAGCCATTCTTCGGGAACGGGAGT
Source organism: Tanacetum coccineum (assembly GCA_026074375.1). Lineage (NCBI taxonomy): Eukaryota > Viridiplantae > Streptophyta > Magnoliopsida > Asterales > Asteraceae > Tanacetum > Tanacetum coccineum. The sequence goes on along the minus strand of BQNB010000557.1, from coordinate 34,166 downwards.
CAGGGGATCTGAACGCGTTGCTAGAGAGTGCACTTACCAGGATTTCATGAGTGCAAACCTCTGTATTTTAAGGGCACCGAGGGAGTGGTTGAGTTAACCCAATGGTTTGAAAGAATGGAGACTGTCTTTCGAATAAGCAACTGCTCGTGAAAGCCAGATCAAGATTTGGCTACTTGTACCCTTTTTAGTAGATTGCTCTAACATGGTGAATTACCCATGTCATGACTGGTACTCATGGATGTTGCAATACTCATGACTTAGGTAGATCTATAAGAAGAAGATGAACTGATAAGTATTCTCAACAGAAACGAGAAATATGAAGAATACATGGAGGCTAATTATGAACATTGAAAGGTGATAGGTAACGTAGATGTGGTCAAATACAACCAACGTTTTCAAAGCTTAGCAACTACATGTGTGTAGAAATGTTTCCCGTGGGAGCAGACAAAATTGGAATAAGTAGTCGGTGGATTACCCGACATGATCCATGGAAACATCGTGGCTTCAAAGCCAAAGACTAGTGCAGGAGGCTATTAAATGCCACAGAATTGATAGGACAAGAGAGTCAGATTACCGATTGCAGAGAGAGACCAGCTGAAAACAAGACGAGAAGTCTGAAAACACTTCCCGAAGCAATCAGTATCAAGCAACAAATAAAGCATACACCCAATGAGGCAAGCACCGTAGGGCATACACTGCTGGTTCAGTGATAAAAAACAATATATTACGGAGATCTATGACCCCTATGCTCTAAATGCAATACCTACCATGATGGTCCGTGTGCTCCAAAGTGCTATAAATGTAGACAAATAAAGGTGCACAGAGTCGCTCGTGACTGTAGGGGTATCGGGAGAATATCAACAACAATAACAACCAGAAGGGCACCGGATCGGGTCAGAAACCTACTTGTTTTGAGTGCGGAAGGGACACTCATAAAGGAATGTCCTAGGAATGGAAGAACAACAAAGCCAACCCAATGGTAATCAAGACTGGGAATGACAGGCTCCAGCGAAGGTGTAATGAGTTGGGACAATAGACGGGGCAAACCCAGACAATAGTCTTTGGTCGTTGCGGGTACGTTTCTTCTAAACAACCGCTATGCTTATATCTTGTTTGATACGGGTGCCGATCACAGATTTTTTGTGTCTACTGCAATTATCTCTCCTAATTGACAGCACACATCCCCTAGATCACTATTATGATGTCGAACTAGCTGACGGAAGATAATTGGGTTAAACACTATACTTAAGGGTTGCACATTAAACCTCCTAAACCACCAATTCAACATAAACTTAATGCCTATAGAACTTGGTAGTTTTGATGCTATAATCGGTATGGATTGGTTGGCGAAGTACCAAGCGGTCATCATGTGTGCCGAGAAGATTGTTCGCATTCCCTGGAAAAATAAAACTTAATCATACATAACGGTGATGGAAGTACCCATGAAATGTGACCCAGAATAAAACGATTAAACATCATATTCTTGCACTAAAACGCAGAGTACATAGAAAAAGGGTTTCCTCTATCTTTCGGCAATGTTAATGTAATAGAGGTTGAAGACAAGTCAAAGGAGAGCGACTTGAGCGGAACGGTGCCAATGCTGTCAAGACTTTCCTGAATATTTCCTGAAGGACTTGCCGGGTCTTCCTTCCCGACTCACAAGAGGAGTTTCAAATTGATTTGGTACTATGTGCTAGCACCTGTACAAAACAGGGCACCTTATCGACCGCCAGCTTCAAATGAAAGAGTTATCTGAGCACTGAAAAGAGTTATCTCTGTCAAAGGCTTTATAAGGCCCTATTCGGCGCCCTGGGGAGCGTCCGGTCTGTTTATTAAAGAAGAAGGACGGATCATTCCGACAATGTGCATTTGATTACCGGGAATTGAATAAACAACGTGAAGAACTCGTTAATCCCTCCCAAGATTGATGATTATATTTGATCAGACTCCAAGGGTGGAGTGTCTACTCTAAGATTGACTTACAGTACTATAAGGTCAGGTTTTCTACCAATTGAGGGTTCCGAGAAGAAGACATTCGAAGACTGCCTTCAGAACTCAGTTATGGCCATTACGATTTTCAAGTTTATGCCGTTTGGTTTGATCAAACGGCACCTGCCGTGTTCAATGGACCTTATGAAAAGGGTATGCAGACCATGATCTAGATAAATATCGTAATTGTCTTTATTGCCGATATTCTGATATAGTTCGCAGAACAAGAAAGAGCATGAAAGAACATCTTAAGCTAATCTTATAATGTGCTTACACGAAAGGAGAGTTGTATGCCAAGTTTCCAAATGGGAATTTTCGGGGATTCCTAAAGTACAGTTCCTATGGTCACTTATCGATTAGTGACCAGGAATTCATGAAGATCCAGCCAAGATTAAAGCTATTAAAGATTGTACATCTCCTATCACCAACGAGATTCGTCAAATTCTTGGAGTCTTGCTTGGTATTACCGAAGTTCATTGAAGGGTTTTCAAAGATCGCCCAAACATGACTAAGCTCTCACCCAGAAAGAAGGTGTTATCGTTCGAATGGCGATAAACAAGAAGCAACTTTCCAACTTTTGAAGCATAAGTTGTGCAGTGCACCAATCCTTGCACTACCTGAGGGAAGCGAAGATTTCATCGCATACTGCGATGCTTCGAAGAAAGTTTGGGCGCTGTATTGTGCAGAGAGAGAAAAAGTGATTTCTATGCTGCCCGCCAGTTTAAGATTCATGAGAAGAACTATACACCGCATGATTTAGAACTTGGTGCCTTAGCGAGTGGGTGTTCGCTTAAGATCGGAACTTTATTTTAATTTGGAACTAAGGTGTACGTGATTCACCGATCACAAGAGTCTGCAACACATTTAGATCAAAAAGATTTGAACATGAGCAACGCGCCGATGGTGTAGAGTTGTTAAGAGAATTACGATTGCGATATTCGTTATCACCTCGAGGAAAGCAAATTTAGCGTTGCTTGGATTGCTGGACAGGAAAGAAACGAGAACCACGTTGAAAAGAGTCGAGCCTTGGTTATGACTATTAGCTTGGATCTTCCCAAACAGATCTTAAATGCTCAGACTAAAGCGCGAAAACCAGAAAACATTAAGAGTGAAGACGTTTGGGGAATGTTGATTGAAAACGCTAAATTTCCAGAAGCAATTAGAGAACAAAAGTTGGAACCACGTGCGGTTCACGAATAACCCTATGCCTCAATGTCAGGTAAGCTGGTTACCTTGTTTGGGGGATTGACGGACTGGTGATCATGCACTGAATCCCCCACAAATCAAATACTCTATTCATATCCGGGTTCCCGACAAAATTACCAATATGAAGAAGCTATATTGGTGCCCAACATGAAAAGCCGACATAGGCACTTATGTTAACACGTGTTTGACCTGGCTAAGGGTCAAGGCGCTGAACATCAAAGGCCATCAGGATTGTTGGTACAACCCAAGATACCTAAATGGAAGTGGGATAACATCACTATGGATTTTGTCACGAAGCTTCCTAAGACGTCTCAAGGCTAATGACAACAATTGGGGTGATCCAGTGACCGAACTGCTCGAAGTCTGCATCTTCACAACCTAATGATAGAGACCGACTCCGTTGGATAGAGCTTGCAAGATGGTACCTGAAGGGGAGGTGGTCAACGAGACATGAACACCCGTCTCAATCATTTGTGATTCGTAAGTCCCAAGATCGCATCAAATTTCTGGAGGTCACTTCAGATATGCTTTGGTTCTAATTTAGACATAGTACACGTACCACCCAAACTACGCAAAGCGAGAGGAATCAACCATTCAAACTCTCGAGGATATGCCGGCGGGCTTATCAATCGGCACTTTGGAAAAGAGTATGGTAACCATGTTGCAATGGGTCGAGTGCTCATAATAAACAATAGCTATCCACGCTACAATCAAGGCCGCACCATTCGAAGAGCACTTTATGGTCGAATGTGTCGTTCACTTAATGTAGTCTGTTTGTTGGACTGAAGTTGAGAAGCTTAAATACTCGGCTCCAGAACTAGATTCAAGAGACCACTAACAAAATCATCCAGATCAAGCAAAGGAGGCAAGCCGCCGTACGACAGAATAGTGACGCTCGACGTGAAGCGTAAGACCAATGGTATTCAAGTCGGGATGAAAGTCTTATGCTTAAAGTTTGCTTGGAAAGGGTTGTACGTTTTGGCAGAACGTGGGAATTAAATCCTAGGTCTAGTTTACCTTTTAAGGTGAATAGAAAGGTTGAGAGTGTCTTACAAGCTTGACTTCCCGGAAGAATTGAGCATAGTAGTTCATATACGTTTCATGTAATCTAATCTGAAAAAGTGTCAAGCCAGACAACCATAGCTGTTCCGTTGGATGGACTTAATTTAGACGACGAAACTCCATTTATGTTGAGGAACGCATAGCAATAGTGGGCCGTGAAGTTAAAACGTTGATGCGTAGTCGGTCCCATTAGTCAAAGTTCGGTATGGAACTCCAAGAGGTGGCCTTGAGTTTTCCACAGTGGGAGCGTGAGAACCAATTCAAGAAGAAATATCCACACCCGTTCATCAGACCACACTGTCGTCAATGTTGCATTGTAGCGTGAGACAAAGGCTCGTGTAACGGGGAAGGTCCTATTAACACCGTGTGTTTTCAGTCTATTAGACGACGTAGCTAAATATAATATTTATTTTTAGTTTGTACGCATTTGCTTGTGATTTTCATGAATTAATTTTAATCAGCGTAAGCTAAAAAAATTAGCGTTCATGTAAACGGGCATCTAAATAATTAAATGGTTACATCAAAGCAAGGTTAAGTGTAATTATTTTTGAGGATAATATTTAATCTTTGATTCTTTTAGTTTTTATCGGATTACATAAAATTGAATAACGTGTCGCGATAAATTTGCGTTTAGGCACTACCCGGAAACCACAAAAACTATTCCTACACCAAGACTCTCCCTGAGCTTCAACAAAATACCCACTTTTTTTTTTTTTTTTTTTTTTTTTTTTTTTTTTTTTTTTTTTTTTTTTTTTATACCCAATACATAAAAGTTGCAAAATATATCATGTATATCTTATATATGCCGAAATTTTGGCCATGTATGCAAGTGATAAATAAGAATCTCCAAGTGGCATCAAAAGAACTCATACCTCTTATTACCGTAGCCATGACCTTGTCTTACTTTACACAATGACCACGACCCATGACCATCCCCAAGACCATACCATGTTCCTTTGAATGTTTTCTTGACCCTTGACTCTTGAAAGTATTATATACATACAAGTAACTAGCTAAGTATTCATAGAAGTAAAGCACTTAGTAAATTTTCACAATCTTTCTCTCCCCATCTCTATATTGCTACGGCAATAAGCAAGCACTCTACCAAATCCATAGCAATTTTTATACAACCCATACACACCTATACACATCCATTGTAAGACATTCTAAGGTGATCCCAAGCATTGGCTAACCATATTCAAGTAATAATCAAGAAAAAGGAAGCTAGGGTTTTGTTAAGTAATCAAGGGTTTTTATTTGTGCAAGCTTTGGTTTTGTGGCTAAACAAGGGTTTAGCACTAGCTTATCATCATCATCATACATCATAAGGTTTATTTGAACTCTTTATGTTCTTTGTATTGTCTCTTTTAGCATTATGATATGCTATTTTAGCTTATATCACCATTTAGGATTATTAACATGTAAAGAGAAGTTTTTAATTGTTGTCATCATAATGTACACATTTATATATCCTATGATGTTATTGACATCATGTTAAAATGGTCACACAAGTGATTTACACTCTTGGTTAAACATGAAAATGATTATGTATTAATTAGGGTTTACAAGTTTCATAATATGTTTCAAGATAAAGAAATACATAAGACATGTTAATATTGATTATGGACTTTTAAACCAGTTATTGAACACTACAATAAAGTCATATGGAAAAGAATACACTGTATACACTTATGTTTATAGGTAAACGTGACTAAGTAAAAACTTGTGATAAAAAAGGTAATTATGGAAGTTATGGGTTTACAAAGTATTATATGGACTTGGTTAATTTTGGACATATAAGGCCAATTATAGAACCATGGACTTTTATTATATGTAACACATATGATAATTATGAAATATAAGACTTGTGGTAGTTTACAAAAGTGGAAAAGTATGAAAACAAGGATATATATGGACTTAACAAACTAGCATAAACATTCTGTCCAAAATTCGACATTTAACATATCCATTTTATATAATATTTTTATAAGAATCAGCCATTTCCACGACGATTCCAAAAAAAAAAAGGTAAGAAACTGTAAACGGATTAATAACGAAAAAGTTACGTTAAAAACGAGTTATACGTTAATAAACGGAGTCGTAAATGAATTTTTATAAAAACATTTTTATAAAAATTATAAACAAAGCAAGTTTGATATTTTTAAAGAACAAATAATACATATTTTAGTGATTCCAAAATGATACGAATCGAAAATTTTCATTAATAAAGAACAGTTATGAATTTCGCGGAGTTTAAACGACAATTAATACTTTTATCAAAACGATTTTATACAAAAGTTACTATTCATGACAGAAAGTTATATTTTGTAAACCTCATAAAATATAAATGAACTTCAAATACGGAGAACGTCCTCAAAGAATCATTAAAAACGGAGCTAATAAACCGAATAAAATACGACGTTTACGGGTTTAACCGACAATGTATATCGATAAATATATATAAAGGGTCTGGTGTGAAACATAATTTTTAACTGTTTCACACAGGGGGTTCCAATTTCGAAAATGTCAATTTTATGATAACCCCGTCATAAATACTAAAGATGGGCATAAGAAAACGCGAGAATCGGGGCTTAAACGCGCGAAAGTTACCCAGTTTTACTAAAACGGTAAATTAAAACTTTATTAAACTTATTAATACAATTTTACCAAAACCATTAGTTTTGTATTGAGCTATATAGAATTTATGTGGTTTTATCAAAGTACTATATTACTAGGGAGTTTTTTCATAAATGAGGCACTCTTCGGATGGCGTTCGACGAGTTGTTGGATTTACGATTTAAAGTGTCCTAACTCCTCGTACGTCATGTCATGACCTCTTTAATTATGATAGCCCGAACGATAGTACGATGTAACAACTATAGAATTATATTCAACGTTGTTGATTAAAGTACTCGGTACTCATACGACCTTAATTTACTTAGGTTGCATTTGATCGATTCGCGTGACGCGTTATTTGAGATATACTTGGCATTACTCACTCGAGGTGAGTTCATAGCCGCCGAAGCCCGTTTAATTTGTTTACATGCGTTTGTTTTTAACAAAGTTATTTGGGAGTGAGAAACATCACAGTTTTACAACTGTACACAATCTGGTTAAGTTTTAACATTATGAGTTACCTTTTGCTAAGTACGATAGACCTTATATGACTCATTATCATGAACTGTTAGTTACGAGCGGCGATATGTAAAATAGATGTTATTGGGTTTGAGTCAACCCCGTTCGGGTATTAGCTATCACTGGACAAACGAACTTATACATGGCGAATAAGGATGTTGGGGTGCGGGTTCTAGAACATCACCACGGCCAATGTAGGTCCATTGATTGGTATTCATACACGTCAAAGCTTCAGTGTCATATAGCTTAGAGCAACGTAATACATTTATATGATGTCTGCATCTGTTTCATTCTATCATACACTTGGTGAAATCGACTGTGGTCCTACAATATATTGATTTTATCAAACCTATGAATTCACCAACATTATTGGTTTGACAAGTTTTTATAAAAAAATGTTTTTCAGGGATGACATTAAGCACAGGGTAAGCTTAAACTTTATTTTAAGTCTTTGTTTCAAAACATCATTTAAAGCCAACAAATCATTGTACTCTTTTTGCACCGAAGAAGACATTATTTTAAGAAATTCATATTTAGCCAAAAACATTCGTTTATCTTCTTCAAAACTAATGATTTGCTGTTTTTTCTCTTGATCTGAAATCTAAAGTTTCTCCAAAAGTTTCAAAACTTGAGATTTCATTTGATCAATCTAGTCTAACAACACAGATTCTTTAATACCGTACACTTTTCAAGATTATTCAACTCGGTTTCTCTAGATTTTAGATCTTTATTTTCAGTTTGCAAACTTTTTATTCAACCTTTAAGTTCTCAATATCTTTTAAAGCACGATATTTATGATCTGAAAATCGCACATCCAATTCAGTAGTTTCTTTTAATTGTGTTTGAAATCTTAAAATAAAAAACCTTTTCTAAGTTATCTTGTGTGTCATAAAAGATATCTGAATCGAACTCAGATGGTGCCTCATAAAACGTCTCAGATTGTTATTTTAACAATTGCAATTTCTTACACTTAGCAGAAACCATTTCATCTCGGTGTCTCAAAGTTACTTCTACACGTTCACGCGCCATAGTAAGTTCTTCAACCAATAACTTCAAACCATCATTTTCAATTTTAAGTTCCTTAACTTGCGCTCGAAGATTTTGAAACATTGTAAAATTAACAACCTTTGACTTCCGATGCTCATTCTCAAAATCTTTTTTATGCACACACTCTTCTAGTTTTGAAATTGTCTTTTGATTGTCTGAAATATTGGTTTGTAATTTCAAAACAATGTTATTCATCTCAGCTAATTGTCCACTCATTATGTCAAGTGAATCCTCTTGTTCTTTAATCTTTTTAGTATATTGCTTTTCATTATCATAAAGAGAATAAACAATGATCACATATTTTTTGTGTTATTTCTCAAGTTTCACATACCGTGCTTGACACTCTATGTGACTCATCTTGTCTCAAAAATTCTGAATCTAACTACCGAATCCAGGTACCGAAATCCAACTAACGAATTCAAAAATTTAACCCCAAAATATAAATCAATCTCATATTATCAAACCATAATCAAAATCGTAGTCTAAAAATTATATCAACAAAAATGAGCCCTTAAAAAATTGTTTTGTTCTTTCTAACACACAAAATTATCACACTTGATATTTCGAACAGTTGTCACACAACAATAATTGTGATAGTTCCTGGGCCCTAAAAAAATGTCAGCCCAAATACCATTTCTTGAACAGGCCCACACAACAATCTGATAAGCCGAAACCTAAATGTCTAGTTATAAAAGACTATCACACACAACCCTAAAATAAAAATCACACGCCTCCCTTATGTCTCCAAAACACTTTTGTATTTCCAGCCTTTTATCTCCATATCACCAACACAATTGAGTACAACAACTCATCCAACCTTTTACACACTTATCACTTAATCTAAAAGAAAAATACACGACCACAAGATCACAAAAAAATACCAATCTTTCTGCTTCTTATATACGCAGGTCAAATCAGAAAAACAAAAAGGTAGATTTGATTTATGTTATTGTTCTTGTGTTTTTGTTAAACAGAAAGAGAAGAAGGATGAAACATACTTGTTTTTGTTCTTTCTTTAAATGTTTCGAATATTACAAAGAAGTAAAAGCTGCAAAAAGATCTATGATGAAATGGGTGTTTCGTAATGTAAAGTTCTTCAAGATTCTTTAAATCTCAAAAGTGATACAAAAGAAAACCTAATATGAGATCTTTGTATTTTGCCCTTTTTTATTTCAAATATTGATATAGTTAGAGTTAGATGAGGGTTGAAAGAGTGATGCGAGGGTTCTTGGTTGTGTCTAGGTCTTAGATTGCATGTTGACTTTTTGTTGTTCTTGTTGTAGATCTGTGAAGAGTTGTTGTGCATACACTTGAAATCTTTTCAAGATTGGTATTATAATAAGAAAATTGAGATTGTTGTTGTTGTATTTGTTATGCCTCTTCTTCTTTGTTTTGTTATTTGAAAGTACCAAATTCTCCACAACAACGATTTTGGAAAGACCGAATTCGTAAAGATTGATTTTGGAAAATACCAAAAACGAGTACCGAAAACGTGTTGACCAACCGCATTGACTGAAATTGTTAACCAAATCATGAGATGCGAGATGCAAAAACTCTGAAATCGGTATTTTAACGAGTTCTCACAAAAATACCGAAATCACCACTTTAAACCGAAATCTATCAAGATCTGTACAAATAAGCAGTTTTAATCATTATAAGCACTGAAATAAACTGTTTGAAGCAGTACGACCTTAAAGAAAGGTTGTTTTAACTACAATTAAGTAGAAATAAGTTGATTTGACCTTAAAACACAATAATAAGCTAGTTGGACCTTTTGACCTAAAAAGCTTGAATAAGCAGTTTTGTACCTGAAAATCTTTAATAAGTTGTTTGAGACCGAAATAAACTCACACTAAAATCAATATCAAACTGAATAAGCTATTAAAAGAATGAATAAGCTCTGAAATAAACTGTATAAGCCGAATAAGCCGTCTAAATAAGCTGTAAAAACGTCTTATTAAGCAGTTTGAATAAGCACAAAAACACGTCTGATTAAGCTGTTCGAATAAGTCGTTCGAATAACCCCTCAAATTTGATTTCTCAATCTCAAAAGCACATTTAAGCACAAGAAAGACACTTTAATCCACAATATGCGACGAATGATACCACATATTAAAGATGACCGTGATTGATGGATAAGTTTGTGTAAATCAAGATGCAATTAGTGTGTGTGTTTTAAGAGAGAAAAAGTGTGAAACTGTCTTTTGGCTAGTGATATTGATATAACTAACCATGACATAAATAGATTCCTTATTTATAGTCGTTTTAGAGTTCATCTTTCTTAACTTAACAAAAAAAGTCCATGTACTTATACAAGTAGATTATTTTTTTATTTCTAACACCTCTACCTCTTCTTCTGCCTGTTTTATATGCTTATGTATTTTTCCTTGTGACTTGTTTTATATATGCAAATATTTTTGAAATATTAAAACGGACTATATACTTATATCGAAACTTGTTTTAATTAATTCAATGACCCTGGCAAGTTATTGAGGGTGTGTAAAATATACTATAAAGTTCCCGCTTTAACTTTCTCAAATTATTGGTTTAATTTTGTCTATTAAATACATATATTCTTCTTTGTGATGTGTTATATGCTAAAACGTTTTCTTGAATATTAATTGGACGTTAAACTATGGAAATTTGATTTAATCAAATCAAGATTCTTGCGAGGTTATGTGTCATAAATTCGGATTAGGTTTACACTATAATTTTCCCTCGCGATGAATTTGCTCGAATTAATCGATTTAATAAATTTTAATTATAGATTTAAAGTGTTTTTTTCATTATCTATGACGTAATTTGCTACTACATTATGAATTGCAAGACATGATGCATAGGTGCGAGTTCGTGCAAGGACATGGTTTTAGCGAATAGTCTAGAGTTTGAATGACCTTTAATGTTTTCCCGTGCGACTACATGTTTTGACATATGTGATAATTATTGGAAGAACTTTTGTCTTCGGGCACATGTAGAATATAATATAGGGTTTGGTCATTTTTTAATCTTTTCCCGCGATAAATATGCACCTAAAAACATAACAAATTGTTTTCTTAACTTATGTTACAAAGCATGTATATATGCCTCTTTGTACATTTTTATACACGTTTTATTAAAACTTATGTGATACCCTATGTGTAATTTAAGTCTATGCCACCCAATCCAAGAACACTTGCAATTGCTTTTCTGGTAAGACCTCAGGTGAATTGCAAGTATTCAAGTAGATCGTCGAAGACAATCTCAAGGAATACTGGACTTCATTCTTATCATTTTACTTTATTTTTGCTTGTAGGAAACATTGTAACCAATTCACGTGTGACACCATCTTAGAGGGAGATTGTTAGCCTCACTTTTTAGTGAAGCTGGTGTCTTACACGTGAATTGGAACGCAGTGGTTACTTATGTAAACTAGGAATATTTTACTTTTTTCTTTTAGTATAAATACCCCTCATGGCTCTCCGTGGTTGGTGGAATCATTTGTATGTTCAATCTAATATTACATAAGGTTTTCTTTCATCCATCTCTTACTTTCTTTCACTAGAAACATGATCCATCTTATCTTCTTTGATCAACCAAGACCCCCTGAAAAGGTGTTTTGAATCGCGCTACAAGTGGTATCAAGAGCACAGGAGGAATTTGTGTTTGTGGTTTGCTTATTTTAGGGTGATTCGTGGCTTATTTATAAGCAAATAAGCCACGTCTTAGTTTGTTTGAGCTTATTTTGTCACAAAGCTTGTTGCTTTATTGTCTACAATCTTTGGTGATTACTTTGTGATAAACCTAAGCCAAAACAACAGCTTATTTGATCTTAAAATGATGTTTTTAAAGTACTTTTTAAAACGTGAGTTTTGGTACTATTTTTGATCATTCGAGCTTAATTGTTGTTGTTTTGGATCATCTACTTGTAATTTTATAATTGTCATGCTTATTAGAAGCTTATTCAAGTCTCAAAACAGCTTATTTTGCAACAAAAATCTGGGCTTATTTTGAAGAATAGTGAAATGTGCAAAAATGATAAAGACGGCGAAATGTGCAGTTCATGGTAGCGAAATGTGACATGAAGGGGAAATGTGCAATGTTGAAGGCGAAATGTGCAAAAGGCGAAATGTGTAATTTCCTTCATAGCGAAATGTGTAAGGCAAAATGTGTAATTTGCCTTCATAGCGAAATGTGTCACAAGCGAAATACGCATAGCGAAATGTGCATAGCGAAATGTGCATAGCAAAATGTGCATAGCGAAATGTGCATATTGAAATGTGCAAGGAGAAATGTGTTTATGTATACAGGGAATGTGCATGGCGAATTATGACATTTTTAGGAAAAGAAACCATACCAAAATTTTCCAAAACCCCTATGGAACATGTTTAACACAAACACCAAAGGAAAACACAACACTTAATCCCAAAACGATCCTTATCAAAATTCACCTTCACTCTTAATGGCTATTATTGAGTTTTAATGACTATGAAGACTTTGTACGATGTTATTTATTTGGGATTAAAGCAGGCTTTCACGGGGAGTGTACTTATTTCGTCTTCGACGAAGATGACTTGTTTGGGCATATACGGTTTGTGATAAGGTGTTGTAGTTTTTATATACTTTTAGGTGAGTATATGGTACTTAGAGATTTGCCTCTGCACTGTTCTTCGTCACACAGATAGTACAAGATTAAGTCACGAGTGAGGGATTATGCTTCAATCAGTAGTCATCAGTATTAGCCGACAGAATAGGTAAGGGGAGTTAGTTCGGGTGATCAAGAGAGATTTGTTAAGAGAGTATGATTCGACATCTTCTCATAGAGTATTGTGTTAGTGCAAATATTACGATATTTAATCTACACATTCTCTTTTGTTTTGATAATGACAAACATGTAACTTGTAATACATAACGTAAAATGTACAAGTTACTCGTCATGATATTTTGTCTCAACATACATCAACAACTCTCGACGTCTCGAATCCTCGTATGTTACAACACAGGTTCATACATGTTTGTTATGTTGCATTATGATCAAACCTCATTTCACATTTGCATCTACAAGTATTTTATTTAAACAAGTAAACTTTATTTTGACAAGAACTCAACTAGACATTTTACTTTACAAAAGTTTACTTACACTTTAAATATACAAGTTATTTTTTTTACTTTAGGAAAATAGAATAGAAAATGATTTTTTTACATCATGCATTACATCATCTAAATCTGAAAAAATCTCTCCAAGATTACATAAGATCTTTCAAGATTTTGCAAATCAAAACTTAGATTGTATTACTGTAGGCCGGTGCCCTTGCTTTTGGCTGCCGGTGCCCTTCTTCAATAGCACCGGCGGAACCGGGCTACAGTGGATTTTTTTGCCTATAAAATAGCACCCAAATCTCACAATTTCAATACACATTTAGACACACATTTCTCTCTGCATTTTTTCTTCTTACTAGGATCATTAGCAACACCCTTTAAAACACCTCATTTAGCATATGATCATAATCACCTAACAATCATTTTGTTGTAATCATACTCCTATGAATGATCCCACCAAAGCAACCTTAAGATCTTGCCATTTTCCATCCACCACCAAGATCATCCAAATAAGAACAACAATATTACAGATCTCATCATATCATCCATTTGAAGGCTTCCATCAATGGAAGACATTTTAGATTAGTCATTCATAACCATTAGAACATTGTCATGGATCACATTGTCATCACATCAATAACTTGTTTCAATTGAATAGACTAATAGTTTTATGTGTTTTGTGCCAAATAACACAATAGTTTTGTATATATGTTGGTGGCCATAAAATAAAACGGGGTTTTTGGGTTGGGTCACCCTTTTTGTAAGATCCTGTATTAGTTTGTACTTGAAAATTGTAAGCACGAAGGTGGTTCTCCCGTGATTACGACCGTATTAGCTTAAGTTTCTATTTGTTCTGTCTTTACTTTTGTTTACTCGATGCATGATGAGTTATTGAGTTATGGTATATAATAGTTTTTGTTTATGCTTTTAATGTACCAATAATGTGTACATCTCTCATCTTCAATATGTGGATGACACTTTTATTATTGGTAAACTGTCTCTTGAAAATACCAAAAACCATTTCCGTATCTTGAGATGCTTTCATATGTCTGTCAACTTTTACAAAAGTAAATTCTTGTTGTTGGTCTCCATTAATGATACTCAATCATTTGCATCCCTTCTTGAATTTCAACCATCTTCACTCTCATGCACTTACCTGCAGTGTTCTTCCAATTAGGGCAAACATGAATGAAGGTTACAATTGAAAGCCTATTATTGGTAACAGTAAAAAGAATTGTCATTTCATCACACTTTTTTTAGACACTTAAAAAAGTGGGAAAAATCTTGAGTTGTTGACATTTATAATTGTGTAAAAAACTAAAACTGATTACATAAATAAGTATGTACAAATTTTGAAAAACAAAATAGCTTCCACACTTGTATTTATTTAAACAAAAAATAATACTTTACAGTGTGAACCCATGTGTAACACCGAATAGGAAATGTGAATAATTTGGGTGTCACAAATGGTTGGATAAATTATGGATTTTTTCACACTTAAAAATGTGAACTTTTATTTATAACAAACATAAATCTAAAAATCATTTACTTTTTTAAAATGTGTTTACTCTTATTTATGTAACCCTTTTTTACACATTTATATATGTAATAAACTTAAAATGATTTGCAGACTATTTGTTGGGACAAACTACAAACGACTAAGTGTCGTTTCTGCTGATAGCATTAAGTCGTTCCTGCTGATAGTTCAAGTAGCATTCCTGCTGATTATGTTTCTGCTGGTCATGTTCTCGTTCCTGCTGACAGAGATAGAATCTGCTGATTAGATGCAATTAATGTAATTAAGGAATTATAGTTATTTTCTAGTATTATCTCATTAACATAGGAATGAGATAAATTAGGAAGAGATTGATATTGATGTATATCTCTTACGAGATTTTAGTTTTCTTGTTGACCAATTTAGGGTTTCTTATCTATAAAAGAAACCTTGAGCATTAGGGATTGGCACCGATTGTAAAAGCACAAAATCAATTTATTATCAATAGAAAGATCCATAGAGGATCGTTGTTCATATTGTTGTTCTTCTTTATTGAATTGTTTAGTTTCCGCCTAAACATTTGCTAGAGTCTCTCACGTATGTGCTTGTGATTACATAAGTACTATACATTCACAAAGGCTAGAAGATCTATCTAGTTCTAGATCCTAACAAGTGGTATCAGAGCCTGGAGAGAGCCTCTGATAAAGAAGAATTACGTAGTACCACATCAAAACCTTGTTTTCTCTAATCTTTAATTATGTCAGAACCCATGCCTACTATACCTACTCAGTCACCCTTTACGTATCCTATCCCTAATTCATCTGCTTCACCATCATTCACTCAAGATGATACCTTCATGCCTGAACCCATACAACCAATGCCTACATTCACTCAAACTGCTTTCTCACAACCTGCTGTTCACACTCAACATACTCATCCTGCACAAACCAACCCGACTGGTCAGCAGTACCCTAATAATGTCCAGTCACAACAGTTTCAACAGTTCCAAACAGCCACTATCTCTGCCAACAATGCAAAATTTCCTTATCTAGAGAAGGAAAAATATGAGATATGGGCTATGAAGATGGAGTACTGGATACAGAATGCTGATCATAATCTTTGGAGGATTGTTCAGCAAGGGAACAGCCCAAAGAGGTTGGGAAAAGATGCAAAAGGAAATACAATTGTTCATCCTCCTGTTTCTCTTGATGAACATGTTGCTGTACAAAGGGAAAATAAGGTGAGAACCTTGTTGCTTCAGGCTCTACCTGAAGATCATATGCCCGATTTTCATCATTATGATGATGCAAGGGATATCTGGATGGCAGTCAAGGCTAGGTTTGGGGGGAATGAAGAATCAAAGAAGATGAAGAAGACTATGCTTAAACAGCAGTTTGCAGAATTCTCTGTGACAGAAGAAGAAGGCCTACATAAGGGTTATGACAGATTTCAGAAGATTCTGAGTCAGTTGAATCAAGTGCAGGCAAGGCCAGACAATGATGACATCAACCTGAAGTTTCTAAGAGCCCTTCCTTCTTCGTGGTCGCAAGTTGCTTTGGCATTAAAAACAAGAGGTGGCCTTGAGTCAATAAGTTTTGATGACCTGTATAACAAACTAAGGTCACTTGAACTTGATGTCAGAATTGGTCATAGTTATGGTGTGAAAGTTGCTGCTGCTCCCACTCATTCTGCTTTCATTGGAACTGCTTGTTCTGGCTCAAAGCCTACTTATTCTGATCAGCAGCGTATTGTTCCATCAGTTTCTCAGACTCCTGGTCGTTCTGATAACGTAATGGAATGTGTTCTGCACTCTTTTGTTGCTGAGAATGAACAAGATCAAGATATGATCTATGAAGACTTTGACCAGGTTGATCAGTTGGAGATGGAAGAGATGGACTTAAAGTGGCAAATGGCTATGCTCTCTTTGAGGATTAACAGGTTTGAGAAGAAGGCAGGTCGAAAGATGAACTACAACAATCAGCAGCCTGCCAGATTTGACAGAAGAAAAGTTAGATGTTACAAATGTCTTCAATTGGGACATTTTGCTAGGGAGTGTAATGTGAAGACAGTTGATGATAAGGCTAGGTACTCTGCTTTTAAGGTCACAGAAGTTAAGACAGACGAACCAAAAGCTTTGGTCTCCGTTGATTCCATGGTAAATTGGTCAGATCATGCAGCAGAAAACACGACTGGTGCAGTTGAGAAGGTATATGGGATGATGGCTGGACTTCATGCTGATAGTGCTGATGCTTCTGATGCTGCTGCTGAGTTTGCTATGATGGGGATTTCTCCTAAGGTACAAAATTGTCCCCTTGGTTGTGATTCTAAGATTAATGATCTTAATCATATGTATAATAATCTTGATAGATTATATAATGATTGTTCATTAAAGTTCAGCATATCAGCATGCGGTTTAAAACATTAGAATCACAAAGAGTGGTATCATAATGACTCAGATTGCTTAGAAGAAAATATAGGGTTTATCTGCTAATCTAGAAAAACACCACAAATCAAACTGACTTATACTGAAAAAATACATGATCAGGCACAAAAAGAGAAAAGAAAGAATGGGAAGTTAAGTTTGAGAGACATTAGCTATAATAGAAAATGGAAGGAATCTTCCAAGAACTAAAAAATTTGATCGATAGAGACTCTATGTCTACAAGAACTAAAGTTGGTCTAGGATTTCAAGAGTACTTTGGAGTAGATGAAGTGTTTGACTTGTCCACACCTAGTGTCTTTTACTCAGACCCTGTTGAGAAGGAGGTTAAACCTCTTTACTCAACGTTTGTCAAGGCTGGGGAAATGCATGCTGTTCCTCCTTCTATAACTGGAACTTATATGCCCAGCCCATACCAGTCTGACATTGAGGAAACACAGGTAAGTTATGGTTCAAAGTCTGATAACAACATTTCTGATACTATTTCAGAATCTAAATACAATGTCTCTTGTGATAACAGTGACAATTTATACTCTGAGACCCATGCATCCTGTGATTCAAGCCTCAGACCCCTACCAAAGACATCCCACCATGCTGTTGATATCCAGACTTTAGCAAGCTGATTGAAGACCCAAAGTCCACTACTGGCAGTCCTAGTTTTTCTTGTTCGGAGAATGTAAAATCTCCTAGGATTATTTGTAATAAAAGTGGAGTGAACAATAGGAAAGTGTGTAAAAACAATTTTGTGCGTGTTAAGAAATGTTTTGTTTGTGGCAGTAAATTGCATTTGATTAAAGATTGTGACTTTTATAACTGTGTAGATTCTGTCCCTTGTAAATCTAAAGCAGCATCTGTTCCTGCTGGTAGTAGGAATTCGTCAGCATCTGTTCCTGCTGATAGATCTGATCCTGCTGCCAGTAGAAACAGACCACAGTCATCCTGCAGATAAGACCAAATCCGCTGGTTGTCTAAAGACCAATCAAACTGTTTCTGCTGGTAGACCAGTTTCTGCTGGTTGGCTTAATCCTGCTGCTAGACCATATTCAACCATCATCTGTATATAATACGAATATGGGGTCTAATATAAATGACCTATGATTAAGGACGATGGGGAAACCCGTTAAGACCTCAGCAGGTTCTCTTGGAGGAAATCCACGACCACATATTGGGGTCCAAGAGTAATGGTGGATCTCGTCAATCCACTGGTTCACACTTAATGATCCACAAGGCCGCTCAAGTCAGAATGGCTTTTGGTCCTCTCAGTGTACTAATGGCTTGTTGTATAATTTGTAGGGTGATCCTAGTACAGATAATGACATAGGTATAGTTGACAGTGGTTGCTCAAGAAGCAAGACAGGAAACAAGGAAAAACTTAATGATTTTGTGCAGATCAAGGGAGGCGTTGTCAAATTTGGAGGTAGAGATGGTAGAATATCAGGAAAAGGCACCATAAGGACATCAAAGCTTGACTTTGAAAATGTCTACTATGTTGAAGAGCTGCAACACTTTAACTTGTTCTCTGTATCACAAATTTGTGATAAAAAGAACAAAGTTCTCTTTACAGACACTGATTGTTTGGTGCTTACAGAAGAATTCCAATTACCTGATAAAAGTCAGGTGGTACTCCGAATTCCTAGGGAACGTGATCTCTACACCTTCAACATCTCAGAACTACAACCAGAACAAAATGTTACTTGTTTAGTAGCAAAAGCATCCTTGGATGAATCCACCAGATGGCATAGAAGGATGGCTCATGTGAACTTCAAAACAATCAACAAGTTAGCTAAGGAAGGTCTGGTTGATGGGTTACCTCTCAAGGTGTTCACCAATGAACACAACTGTGTTGCTTGCAACAAAGGAAAGCAACATAAGAAAATTTTCAAGTTACTCCACTGACTTCTCATCTGAATGCAGTCAAGAAAATTTTCAAGTATCTAAAGGGGCAACCAAAACTCGGCTTGTGGTACCCTAAAGATTCTCCCTTTCAGTTGGAAGCCTACAGTGACAGTGATTATGCTGGTTCTCATGGTGACCGGAAATCCATTACAGGTGGATGTCTATCGTGAGGATCTTCTTCTTTTACGTCGACGGATGAATAGGTATTTTTGGCTGAACCCAGATGTGGATGTTGGTTTGGACCTCTGGAGGGATGTCAATCTGTTGTGTCAGTCCTTTCATTCTGATGATGGGGAATTAAGAGGGATTATAGCAACCCTAGAACCCCACAACAAAATGGGGTTGCTGAGAGGAAAAATAGGACTCTTATAGAGGCCGCTAGAACCATGTTGGCAGACTCTAAATTACCTACCATGTTTTGGACTGAGGCTGTTAGCACGGCATGTTATGTTTTAAACAGGGTATCTATAACTAATCCCCATAATAAAACACCTTATGAATTAATATCTGGGAAGGTTCCTCAGATAAGTCATCTTAAACCTTTTGGGTGTCAAGTAACTATCCTTAATACAAGTGACTATTTGGAAATAATGAGAAAGCTGATGACGGTTATCTTGTTGGGTATGCTTCACATAGCAAGGCCTATAGGGTTTATAATCTACCAAACAAGAGGGTAGAAGAAACCCTGAATCTGAGATTTTTAGAAGATAAACCTAATGTTCAGGGAATTGGTCATGAGTGGTACTTTGACCTTGACTATTTAACTGATTCACTCGGTTATACTCTATAGTGTTAAAAACTACACACCTGCAGGTACACACGAAACTAACATTAAAGCAGGTACACAAGATCATGATTCAGATTCAGAAGTAGATGAGCAAGTGATCGTAGTTCCTTCATTTCCTTCTAACAGATTTGCAGGTTCTTCATCCAGCAATGGTCCTAGTATTATGGAACGCAATGCAGATTATGCAGAAGAGCTTGCTAAGCTTCAAAGACAAGAATATGAAGCTAAGGACGCAGCTGCACGATATGGTTATTTGTTTTCACAAGCAACAGCAGAAATACTATGTCAAGCTGAAGCTGAAATTCGAAACCAAGGTGTTTCTGCTGTTACGGATCCTGCTGGCATTGATTCTGCTGTTAGGGAACCTGCTGGTATTGTTTCTGCTGATGGTGTATCTACTGGCAGTCCTTCTGCTGATAGTGATCCTGCTGGTAGTAATCCTGCTGATTGCTTTCCACCTGCTGGTAGTGTTGAACCTACTGATGAGAGCAATCCTGCTGTCAGTTCATCTGTTTCTGCTGAATTTAACCCTGTCTACGCTGATGAGTCTACACTTCCTCCTGGTCAACAATTGGGCTCGAGTGAAAACTCTACACGATTTCCCGTCCCCTCTGATGTATGCATGGATCAAATCTCATCGGGCATTTTCACATCTTCCTCGTATGATGATGATTTTCGTGCTACTCTTACCAATTTAGCACCTGCTGTGGAAGTGAATCCAGTTCCTACCAACGATGAACACAAATCAATTCTCATTCTCAGATTCTTGGTGATCTTGCGTCTCTGTTAGACAAGGAAGCCAGAGCTCAAAAATCAAAGTTTGGTGAAGTGCGTTCATTGTATATATTCAAGATCAAACAAAGGACCAAATCCACAAAGACCAACTCCATTGTCTGTCTGTTGCTTCCTTTCCTCAGTAGAAACCAACTAGTATAGCTAAAGCACTTGAGGACCTGATTGGGTTTGATGCTATGCAAGAAGAGATGCAACAGTTCATCAATCAGCAAGTATGGAAACTTGTCCCTCTCCCTGTTGGCAAACATGCAATAGGGACAAAATGGATTTTGAAGAACAAGCGGGATGCCAGAGGCATAGTTGTAAGGAATAAAGCAAGGTTGGTTGCACAGGGACACCGACAAGAGGAGGGCATTGATTACGATGAGGTATTTGCACCAGTGGCCAGAATAGAGGCTATCAGACTGTTTTTGGCTTTTGCTTTCTTATATGGCTTCTGTATTCAGCAGGACGTTAAGAGTGCCTTTCTCTATGGAGAAATTGAAGAAGAAGTGTATGTCACTCAGCCTAAAGGATTTGAAGATCCTTACTTCCCAAAGCATGTATACAGAGTGGTTAAAGCTCTGTATGGACTTCATCAAGCACCTCGAGCCTGGTATGCAAAGATTGTCTACTTTTCTGTCCAAAACACAATTACAGAAGAGGTACTATTGACAAGACACTCTTCATCAAGAAAGATTCCAGGGATATAATTTTGGTACAGGTTTATGTGGATGACATCATCTTTGGGTCAACCAATAAAGCCTGGTGTGATGAATTTGAGGTATTGATGAAAGGTGAATTTGAAATGAGTGCTATGGGAGAGATGACTTTCTTCTTAGGTCTACAGGTGAAACAGTTGCCTGAATGTCCTTTTTATCAGTTCAAAGACAATACGTAAAGATATGCTTACTTAAGTTCGACATGGAATCTGTAAGAACTGCAACAACACCCTATGAAGCTGCTAAGACCAAATTAAAAGATGAAACTGATCCACCAGTTAATGTACATTTGTACCGATCCATGATTGGTTCACTTATGTATCTCACAGCTTCAAGACCTGACATAATGTTTGCAGTTAGTGCTTGTTCCAGACATCAAGTTACTCCACTGACTTCTCATCTGAATGCAGTCAAGAAAATTTTCAAGTATCTAAAGGGGCAACCAAAACTCGGCTTGTGGTACCCTAAAGATTCTCCCTTTCAGTTGGAAGCCTACAGTGACAGCGATTATGCTGGTTCTCATGGTGATAGGAAATCCACTACAGGTGGATGTCAATTTCTGGGCAGAAGGTTAATCTCATGGCAGTGCAAGAAGCAGACTATTGTGGCTACTTCCTCAACTGAGGCCGAGTATGTTGCTGCTGCTAGCTGCTATCACAAGTTCTGTGGATTCAAACTACTGCTGGATTATGGTTTCAACTTCATGAATACCAAAATCTTCATAGACAACCAGAGCACCATATGCATTGTGAAGAACCCTGTCTTCCATCAGCGGACCAAGCATATTGAGATTAGGCATCACTTTATAAGAGATGCCAATGAGAAGAACTTGATTCAAGTGCTGAAGATTCACACCGATGACAATGTGTGGGATGGTGAATCCCTCTTTCGTGAATTGAGGGGAGGTATAAGCCTAAGGGGAGGCTTGTTGTTGTACACTTGTATTTTTTTTTAACTTTATCGTAGCTAGATATGGTGTTTTGTGGGATACTATTTTCTTGTGGTTGCAGGTAGTCAATACTGCTGCTGGTCGTTATCCTTCCTGCTGCAAGTTTGGTTTCTGCTGGTAGTTCTATGTTTCTGCTGGTAGTTATCCTTCCTGCTGCAAGTTTGGTTTCTGCTGGTAGTTCTATGTTTCTGCTGGTAGTTATCCCTCCTGCTGCAAGTTTGGTTTCTGCTGGTAGTTCTATGTTTCTGCTGGTAGTTATCCTTCCTGCTGCAAGTTTGGTTTCTGCTGGTAGTTCTATGTTTCTGCTGGTAGTTATCCTTCCTGCTGCAAGTTTGGTTTCTGCTGGTAGTTCTATGTTTCTGCTGGTAGTTATCCTTCCTGCTGCAAGTTTGGTTTCTGCTGGTAGTTCTATGTTTCTGCTGGTAGTTATCCTTCCTGCTGAACGTTTGGTTTCTGCTGGTCGTACTATGATTCTGCTGGTAGTTATCCTTTCTGCTGGATGCTTTGTTTCTGCTGATAGCTATGGATTATGCTGCTGATTCCGTAAACATGCTGGTGGGCATACTTCTGCTGGTGGATCCATTTCTGCTGATAGGGTGTATGTTCCTGCTGACTGCAGGGTTTCTGCTGTTGGGAATGGACGCTTTTTCTGTGGCTGAAAATTAATTCCTGCTGCTGGAGTTGTTTATGCTGTCATTACATCCATTCATGCTGCTGGACTGATTAGTGCTGGTGGTATCATGTTCCTGCTGGCAGACTTATTTCTGCTGGTAGTAACATGTTTCTACTGTGCTCAGCTAAATATTGCTGGTTGGTTGGTCTATGCCACTAGTCACTTGGTTTCTGCTGGTAGTATGTGCTGGTCACATATCAATTCTGCTGTTTGACTTGTTTCTGCTGTTTTTAAGACTGGTTACTGCTGGATGACTTTATTCCTGCTGGTCTTAAAAATAGTAGTTGAATAGTTATTCGTTTTAAATTTCTACTCTTTGATGTTTGGCGGTCACCACTTGTCTGACTAGGGTGGCTTTTCAATTGATTTTCACTCAATTACTTCAACTTTCAAGGTTAAAATTGTACCAATCAAATTAAAAAGTTAATTTTTCACACAGTGGTCACAATTAACCTAATTAATCCCAAATCAACTTTTCATTTTTCCCACGCACACATACACCAAAATCTCTTCCCTCTGTATACTCTGTTTCTTCAACCTACTTTCAGTAATCACCAATGGCTGGCATACCTCCAGTACAAGACGATCACAACGATCCGCTTACTTGGGGAGGGAAAGAGGTTCCGAGGACTTCACAGATATCCTCAGCTATTTGGATCACTCTCCATTAAGGTACGCTTTAACACATGACCCTCCGGTCGTGTTTGACTCATTGGTCAAACAATTTTGGGCAACAGCAACAGTTCGCCCAAATGCTACTGGGTCTCATGACCTAGTTGCAACTATTGACGGCCGTGAGGTGGTCGTGACCGAGTCGCTCATTAGGGCTCAGTTACAACTTGATGATGCCAATGGCATTTTGACTGGCAAATTGATTGTATTTTGGGGTATGGGGGCTATTGGTAATCCGCCAGTTGGAATAGGAAACCCTTACTTTTCTAAGCACCATCTCTCTCCTCAATGGAGATTTCTGGTGCATACAATTTTGCATTGTCTGAGCCCTAAGGCTGGAAGTTGGAATCAATTTCCAAGTTCCATTGCCACAGCCCTTGTTTGCTTATCGACTGGTAGGGTATATAATTTTTCTCGTTTTATTTTGGAAGGGATGATTGCGAATGTTAAAAACTACAAGAAGAAATTTTTAATGTACCCCACGGTTTTTACAAATGACTTGTGGCCATTCATCGAGACAGCTGACCCGAACCCATCGACCCTACTTTTGCTTTTACTCGGAACTGTTTTTCTAATATGAGATTAAATTGGGCGGGTGAGGAAATGCCTTTGTCTCCACCCATGCTTTGCCATTGCTTGCTGCTGGTGCTGCTGATGATGAGCCAAATGCTGCTGCAATGAAGCTGCTGGTAGTACAGTGAGGCAAACCCTGCACCTCACTCTCCTCCGGTTTTCCCATGTTAGGGAATCAACACCGGGGGCAGCCTGAGACAGAAATGTGGTAGTCCCTAACCTGTTCCACTTGAGTACTGACTGGAGACCACATGGCCTTTTCTGTTTCCTGCGCCTATAGACCACCTACCCGCTCGCACAGACTTTGAGTTTTGTGGAGCCATTAGTGTTTGGCCCTTCTGTCCTATATCAAAGTCTGGATATGTGGACCCAGATACTATTGACCCAATCATTTTTGGTTCCACATCCGTCCTATGATTTTGGTGACCTGCTCTTGAGGAACCGTTTATCTTTGGTCCCCCTTATCTGGCCTGCCACCTATATTGCGCCTGAGGACAGGGATAATCTCAATTCCATGGAAGATGATACCATTCTTGGTGGATTCCATGAGGAGACACATGCTGGGCCTGATGATGCTCCTACCACCACAGCCGATGCTGCTGGGAGGGCAGAGGACCCGGCACTTCTAACAAGTTTATCTGCAAAGCTTGACAGGTGTATGGGACGGATAGACTTATTGGAAACTGAGTTGGGAACCTCCAAGAAAATCATGGGGGGAGCAATTTTGACCCTTGTATCCCGCGTAAAGAAGTTGGAGCGAACGGTTAAACAATTGAGGTCAGCACGATTGATGGGTGATACTCCTGCCACAGAAGGGGCTGTGGATATTCAAGATGAGGTTGACCTTGCAGGATTATCACGTATGGCATCTGATGCTCTGGGTCACGATCAAGCTACTGTTCCCTCTGAGGATATAGAGGAACGCGAAGAGGAGGAGGTTCCTCTTAGGCGTAAGAGGTCAGTTCATAGACGTGCCAGGACAGAGTTCAATACTTCAGCTTTTGCGCAGTTTCCTGCTACTCTTTCTGCTGATGTACTTTCTCAAGCAGCAGTCTCAGCATCTGCTGGTCCTTCTGGTGTTGCTGATAAAGGAAAGGCTCCTATGCCTGATTTAGATATTCCTGCTGAGTTTCTTGCAGAGGATGCACAGGCCAGGCAACGCCTCGAAGAAGAACAGGCAAGTGCGTGGTTGGTCCAGCAGTTACAGGCTGAGGATTTGGCTCAGGCAGACGTGCCTCTTGTTTCTGAGCAGCGTGCGAAGGAATTAGATGAACTCTTGCTGCGTATGACAGACACGGACTGGTTGACTTTGATGATGCAAGTCGGTACAAATCCTGCACTGGCACGTGAGTTGTTGGGAGCTGATGTCAACGAAGACAACTTTATTGAGCGCATGACTGCCATTAAGGAACGGAAGAAGAGAGCCTTGGCAGATTTACGCTATAGAGCACTCAAGGGTAAGCCGCTAAAGCAATCTGAAGTCACCCAAATGATGTGTAACTTGGTTAAAAATCAGTGGTGTGCAGCTCATAATGGTACTATCACTATGAAAGCTGTCAAGGCTATGTCGAAACAACAGTTGATTGTAGAGTACGAGAATATCTGCAGACGTCTTGAAAAGGATCGTTTGTTGAGTGCTCAGTATAATCTATTTCGACCCAAGCCTGCTATTACTGAGCCTCCTTCTAAAAGACAACGGGTTGAACGCGCTTCTTCACAGCCTTCTACTGTTCCTGCTGCTACCACACAACCTGCTGATGATCCTGATTCTGCTGGTGGTAGTAGTTTTCATCCTGCTGGTTCTACTCCTATGTCTGGTTCTGCTGTTCCTGATACTGCTGGTGGTCCACTTGATACTACTGGTACTGCTTCTACTGTTCCCACTTCAGCAGCAATGGATTCTGCTGCTTCACATCATGAGCTTGGAATTTCACCATTTGCAGATTCTGATGATAGTTCTTCCCCGTCACCTGTCTCTACTGATCACATACCAATTGATGTTCTGTTTGAACCCACATCAGGAGGTATTAATGAGTTTTTCTTGGCTAGTGATGAGGATGAGCAGATAGGTATGTCTCGCGTTGCTGCTGACCCTGACTCGGATGATGAAGTGCTAGCTGAGATTCTCTTTCGGGGTCAGTCTATCTCTGGTCATGGTGTTGTAATTGTGGACAAACTCCCTGATGATGAGATTGTTGATCCACGGGTTAAGGATGAACCTGTTTCTGATTATGCCACTTCTCCGCCTCGATCTCGTCGTAAACATCATGGGGTGCGAAGTGATGACTCTTTATGGGATAAACCAGTTGAAGACTTCTTCAGTTCTGAGAGTGAGAGTGATGATGATATAGAGGATTATATTCCCCCTATTCCGTATGGAGCATTTAAAGATTGGGAGATTGTGCGTTGCCCGCTTCGTAACACTTATTATCATGTGTATTATCAGGAAAATCGACGGCACAAGAACTTTTTCTACCTGAAAGAGTTGCTACCTCATGTCTATCGTGAGGATCTTCTTCTTTTACGTCGACGGATGAATCGGTATTTTCGTCTGAACCCAGATGTGGATGTTGGTTTGGACCTCTGGAGGGATGTCAATCTGTTGTGTCAGTCCCTTCATTCTGATGATGTGGAAGATTTTTGGAGAACACAAGATGATGGTTGTGAGGCAGCTGGAGTTGTATCCAGGAAGCTCTGTTCATGTCTTGGACTTAACGAATGGAAAACTGTGTATATGTTTGTGGGAAATGTCTATCCTATGAGCTACACTACTTGAGGATGTTACGCCACAGGCTCACAGTTCCACCTCATAATGTCGGATGTTGTTGTTGCTGGGAATGTTATTCAGACCGTTCAAGCTGGCTTACGAGAATCCTATGAGTGTCTTGCATCTACTCCTCTGTAAGTTAGTGTTTGTTTTCCATAGTTTCGTTCATATTAAAAAAAAAGTATGTATTCTTAGTTTTCTATTAATTTAGATACATTTTTGTAGTATAGTGTTGTATAACTTTGGTGTTAGTGCTTGCACTGCACGACAAATGGTTTTCAGCTCACCATGGCTAACAGCCAAGAAAGAGTCTGGCTCACCATTGCAAACGGCTTTGGTGTGTAACTCAAATCCGTTGATAGCTGTAAGGGTTTGCTAAAAATCCTATGGCCTTCACTCACCAAAAAAATTCAAACCCCCACACATAAAACTTCCCCCCCCCCCCTCCCCCCCCCCCCCCCCCCCCCCCCCCCTTTTTTTTCTTGTAACAAAGAGTGGCTAGTCCAAGAGGGTACGGCTCTTGGTAAAGACCTTCTCAAATCCGTTGATGGTTGCCAGGTTACCCAAAACTGGATGGTTATCACTTTCCATATTCTTTGGATGAAAAGTGGCTAGTCCATAGCAAATGGCTCATGTAAAGGACCCCCCCCCCCTCCACACCCCATTCTCAAATTACGTTGATATTTGACAATACTCATAATTGTATGGTTATCGACCTCACCATAGTAACTCTGTGTATGAAGAGTTGGCTAGTCCTGAGCAAACGGCTACAGGTAAAGACTTTCTCAAATCCGTTGTATGGCTGTGACGGTTTGCCAAAAACTGTTAGGGTATTCCAATTCACCCTTGATTCACGTTCTGAGAAATTGGACTGGTTGTTGTTACACCAGGGTGTTTGTTTTCACCAAAGTATCACCTAGCCCAAGAGTGAGTAGCTACTTGGTAAAGGCTTATCAAATCTACTTATGTTGCTGCAAAGACTGGAAGTTGCTGCTTAGAGATGTTGCTGCCTCATTTGATTCTGCTGTTCATCGAGTTCATGCTGGTTCTTTTGATGCTGCTGTGGCTTCTCTAGTTTCTGCTGCTTGTGTTGCTGCTGCTGCTTACTTTGTTCCTGCTGCTTTTCAATCCTCTTGCTTCGAGAAGATCTATCTAGAAACTTGGAATTAACGGAGTCAACACCAAGTTTAGGGGAGGATTGTTGGGACAAATTACAAACGACTAAGTGTCGTTTCTGCTGTTAGAGATGTTCGCTTCTGCTGATAGCATTAAGTCGTTCCTGCTGGCAGTTCAAGTAACGTTCCTGCTGATTATGTTTCTGCTGGTCATGTTCTCGTTCCTGCTGACAGAGATAGAATCTGCTGATTGTTATTTATAGACGTAATTAATGTAATTAAGGAATTATAGTTATATTCTAGTATTATCTCATTAATATAGGAATGAGATAAATTAGGAAGTGATTGATATTGATGTATATCTCTTACGAGATTTTAGTTTTCTTGTTGACTAATTTAGGGTTTCTTCTCTATAAAAGAAACCTTTAGCATTAGGGTTGGGCACCGATTGCAAATTAGAAAAACATTTTATTATCAATAGAAAGATCCATAGAGGATCATTGTTTATATAGTTGTTCTTCTTTGTTGAATTGTTTAGTTTCCGCCTAAACATTTCTTAGAGTCTCTCACGTATATGCTTGTGATTACATAAGTACTATACAACCACAAAGGCTAGAAGATCTATCTAGTACGAGATCCTAACAAGTAGTCTCTTCCGAGGCGGTGTGTTAGCCTCGGGAATATCAGCTCTGCGGCTAGTGGATGGTGCATGTAGTGGTATAGGTAACAACGGTGGGGTCCCTGATGGGTGTAGTGAATGATAGAGGGTTGATGATACATCTCTCATCTCAACCTCGAGTGCTCTAGGACTAAGGGGTCGAATACGTAGAGATAAAAAGGTGAACGTCACAACAAAGTCATATAAAATGAATACATTGGATTTAATTGAAAGATTTCATACAAAAAGCATATAGCTTTAACTTGTTCATTTGTCGAATAGTACAAAAGTTGACAATACATTTCCCCAAATATGATGCACCTAATTCTTTAAGCGTGCAATCCAAAATATAACCCAATGCATCCTTGGCATCCCATGCCTATTGATCTCCTGAAAACATTGCTTAAAACGTCAACAATAATGTTGGTGAATTCATAGGTTTGATAAAATCATAATGTGTAGGACCGCAATACTTAGTGATAATGCAACACATGCATATCTCACAAAAACTAGATACATTTACACTAAGCACATGACACTAAGCTCGACGATCTTCTTGCAATTAAACAATATATTGCCAATTTCTGCCCCGCAAATGATGTTTTAACCCGAGAAACATCCAACTTCCGACATGCTATAACGTCCGTATCTTGGTGATAGCTAGTCACCCGAACAGGGAGGTCATTTCCCGAATAGATCTATTAAATAACATTCGCGCTCACATACTGTAGATTCCACTACATCATGTCAATTACTAGTTCATGATAATGGCTTAATTGGTATCGTACTTAGGCAATCATGTTAATCAATACTTGCGTCCCAATTTGTAAAACAAACATTTTCCACCACGAAAAAATAGTTTTAAATCAGTAAAACTTGTAAAAAGTGTAGGGCTATGAACTCACCTTGAGTTCAGATAATCCAAATATCGCAGATAAAAGCGTCACGTAAAAGAAATCGAATGCAACCTAAATTAATCAAAGGTCGTATAAGTAACGAGTACTTGATATAATCTTATAGTGTGTTATATCGTACTATCGTATCGGAGCTATCATAATTTAAAAGAGTCAAGACATGACTTCGAGAGTTAGACACTTTAAATCGTAAATCCAACAACTCGTCGAAACGCCCTCCGAAGAGGCCTCATTATAAACTCCCAAGAGAATATATACTTTACAATCCCCCCCCCACTCTCCCCCCACATAATATTTCTATCTAGCTCTAATCACCAACTAATGTTTGGAAAAATTGATTTTTAATAAGTTAAAACGTTTATAATTATCGTTTTTAGCAAAACTAGCGTATCTTTCGCGATTTAAACCCATTCCACGCGTTTCTTAATGTCCATCTTTTCGTATTAGACGAGTTATCATAATTGGACATTTTCCATATTTTGACCCTCCTGGTGAACAAAACTTTACTGTTCACGCCTAGATAAGCACTTTTATAATAAAAATCGTTTTTTTTGTCCGTAAAACCCTAAATTTTTTATTTTAAAAAGAAAATCGTATTTGTTGTCGTAAAACCCGTAAATGTCGTATTTTATTCGTTATAGCTCCGTTTTTAACGATTCTTTCGAGGACGTTCTCGTTTTTGAAAGTTCTATAATTTTATGAGGTTTACAAAAATATAACTTTCTGTCATGAATAGTAACTTTTATAAAAATAGTTTTATAAAAGTATTAATTGTCGTAAACTCGCGAAATTCATAACTCGTTCGTTATTAATTGAAAAATTACGATTCTTATCATTTTGGAATCCTAAAAATATGTATTATTTGTTAAAAATATCAAACTTGCTGTTTGAATAAATTTTATAAAAAGTTTTTATAAACTCCGTTTAATTAACGTATAACTCGTTTTTAACGTAACTTTTTCGTTATTAATCCGTTTGACAAGTTTCTTACCTTTTCGGAATCGTCGTGAAATGTATTATTTTATAAAAATATAAAATTCTCAGTTTGGAATTCGAAAACCTACTGACCCTAAATGATCTTTTATATAATTTATTTATATAATATGTTTTATATACTTTTCAACCTCTCAATTTACCATAAGTCTTTTATAATTATATATATCATATGTTATACATATAATAATGTCCATAAGTTCATATTTGTCCAAGATCATCAAGATCACAAGTTATTAACTTTACATGAAATCACAAACTTTCTTACTTAACTTTTAATTACAAGTTTACATATGAACTTTTTATACTTAAACCGAGATTGTACAAGACTTATATGTTCTTTATTTCATGATATTACCAACATCATAACATGTGAGAAAGTGCACAAAATCATAATCACAAGAAAAAATTATATTTTTCATGTTCAAAAGTAATCCTAGTGGTGATTTCACTATATAGCACATTATATACATAAAAACTCATAAAATGAAAACATAAAGGTTTAAAATAGACCTTATGAGGTATGATGATGATGATGACCAAGTGCTAAACCCTTGTTTAGCCACAAAAACCAAGCTTACACAAAGATACCCTAGCTTTCCTTAATAAAAACCCTAGCTTTCTTTTTCTTGCTTATTACTTGTAAATGGTGATTCGATGGTTGAAAATACCTTAGAATGTCTTAGGATACATGTGTATAAGTGTGTATGGGTTGTAGAAAAATTGATATGGGTTTGTGTGGGTGCTTGGTTTGAGCCGTGAGCTATAAGGAGCAAGAAAGAAGAGTTTGTTTGATTTTCTAGTTAAGTGTTTGAGTTCTATGTGTTATCTTTCACTAGCACATGTATTATATGAGTTAGCTAGTCCATAAAGTTGCAATAGAATTCAAAGAGACAAGATGAGGGTCTTAAGGAAGACTAGTCATGGTCTTTGGTCAAGGAGACAAGTATGGCTAGGTATTAATGAGGTATGGTGTGTTTAAATGAACTAGTGAAGTACTTTGACCAAAGAGTGAATTTTTCCTATATCTTTGAATCCATTGCCATAATTTCGGCAATAAGATGATATATGTGATGTTGTTGACTAATTTTTATGTATTGGGTATAAAAGTGGGTATTTGTTGAAGCGTAGAAAAGTTTTTGTGGTTCCGGGAGTGCCTAAACGTAATTTATCGCGAAACGTATACTCTTTACGTATCCGATAAAAATAAAATGAACAAAGTTAATTATTACTTTCGTAAAATAATATATTGCTTGTTTGACGAAAACTTTAATTCGTTTGGTGTTCGTTTACGTTGGTTGTTGATTTTTAGTTCACGCGATTTAACTTAACACTTAAAATTAAAAGCGAACGCGTACGAGAAAAGAAAAAAAATAAATAGTGAAAAATGACCAAATGAATGATGTCATAAAATGACCTGAGAATACGGAATGTTACATTACATTCATAAAACGGAAGTTTTATAGAGCTTTACAAGTTAAAATCTTAACATAAGTCAAAACCACGTCCATCTCTACCCAGTCCCCTTGGGGTACATCTTTTCTCTTCCAATACCAATCACATACCTTTGATTTGACACACCTGAAAATGATACTCAAAAACATCAACAATAATGTTGGTGAGCTCGTAGGTTTGACCTTAAACCCAAAAGCTGTGCCAATATATCAACAATGGACAATAGTGCTATATGACAGTGAATATATGCAAACAATCCTAGCATAACCGCTAATCAATAACCATATGTCACTTACGCACCTAAAGGGCCTACCAGCTAGAGCACTAAAATTAGGGCAGGACCACACACAAACCTGGGTAGGCATACCCATCCGCTCCAATAATCACACAAATACTGGGTAGGCGTACCCCTCCGATCCAAACAATCATACAAATACTGGGTAGGCGTACCCATCCGATCCAAACAATCATGCATCACATAATATTCACATAGCAGTCATAAGCACATAACTTGTCCCAAAAACAAAACCATATTTCGCACAGATCAATTCAAAACACATTTGAGTATTATTTTCCCCCAACAAAAAAACCAGTAAAAAGTGGGGCTACGAGAACTCACCTCAATCAGCAATCAAAGCAACCGCACAATCTCAAATAAAGCAGGACACAATAAATCTCTACGCAAGCGCACAATGTACCCGACAACGACCTAATATATATACTCACTATATCAATACTCGTACAAAATTATCTTATTGTACAAGTGTTTGCATTAACTTAAGCAAATCCTCATTTTTATCCCCAAATTCCATTCCAAATTCATATCATTCCAATCTCGTTATCTCATACCGTTAAATCATTACAAAAACTGCCGTCTTGTTACCAAGACTTTATCTCGTTATCAAAACTTTTCCTCGTATTATGGTTTTGTGGTAATTATACGAAAACGATTAAAAAACACTTGGGCAAAGTGTGACACCAATACAACAAACCCCAACACCCCAAATTTCTAAACGATACATTCAACCAAAATACTCCGCGAAAAACTAACGAAAAGGAATGAGCAAGAGCTCAAAAGCCAAAGATAAATAATCCATATTTCCGTAGTCGATACGACATATATATTTAAATATATATGTACATGAATACTTGATAATTTAAATAAAATAATAATATTTTATTATTATTTTCATTTTATTATCGGGCTAACGGGGTACAATGTTTCGTCATTAAATATGTCCAAAAGCTTTTACCTCAACACTTAATCTTCCTTAAGATTCTCCCTTATATTTCCTCAATTAAAATCGACACAACGGTTATAAATAGTAAATATTTAAGAAAATTTCAGGAAATTTCATCTTTCTTATTGTATTAAATTTTCAAGTTAAATAACTATTAATTGTTAAAACATTGAAAATTTTATCTCTTTTTAGCAAAACTCTAAGTATATAATCCTTTCAAAAATTCGGCATGACCTGCACGTCTTTATGACTTTTCTAAGGTACTAAACCTTTATCCAAAATAATTTTCACAAATGCGACGTTTTTCCGACAAACACAATATCAATACCATTGACATGATTTATTAAACCGTGGCAAAATAACCTCTCAGTCCAACACAACTTTTTTTAGTTCATTTAAATGTCTACAAACTTATTTATTTGATATTGGGTCATATGGTCATCATGGTCCAAAATACTTAGCCCGATAGCGAAACTTATTCTATAATTCTTTTTATATACCCCAAAATACAAATCAAACCTAATGAG